>MU227994.1:1997041-2015651 GCA_018584345.1 Thuja plicata | reverse complement strand
CATACTTGCTTACATTTGGATTACATTGGCATATCTATTCAATATCATAGCTTCATTATTAGATTCAATTCTACTACTTGCTAGCATTCTATATTTTATTGATTTCAAGGTTAATTCCTAAATCAGGTTTTGACTAAGGCAAACCCATCCCCCCCAAAAAACAAACCTCTTTTTCTTGCAGGTACAGGTTTGGGACTGTAGATTTGAGCTCAGATATGGATACCCTTTTCAGTGAACTATCGGGATCTAAAAATAGATTTTCTGTCAGACCTGCATAGGTCAGGGTCAACATTATTGGGTTAGGGGTGACATTTTTAGGTCAAGGTTAACCTTTTTCACAAGATGATGTTAGATTAGAAAAATATTTATGGGTTTTGTTCGTCTCTGCGTTTCTGTTCCGGATCATACTTCAGATTTTTCAGAAATAGAGTACAGACCTCAGAAAATAGCATTCTTCAGATCTGCAATTCTTTAAGGTTGGTACTTCCTCTCATCCTTTTCAATTACTATTATATATCATATCTCATTAATCATAAAATAGAATTTAAGATCTTCTTCCTTACTCTCATTTCTAAATGGTTGATTCATTTGTACATTGATCCTTCTTTTGGGTTAATCAATTTGGATCTTTCATTTGTGCATTTGGGGATAAAAGAGGAAAATCTTATCTTCCTTCGCCCTATATTATTAATCACAATAAATACACACAAAATTACAATTAAATGTAAAGGTTGAGTAAATACAACGCATTCATTCACATAACCAAATTTTCCACCTTTACATTTTGGTGAACCCGCGATAGACAACTCTTTCTTGTTGGTGTTAGATGCTTTGCCTCTTACATTAGCTCTTGCATATATATTAAACTTTATTTTATGCTGTTGCATTTTAAAATATAATATATATATATATATATATATATATTCATAAAAATACAAAAACACTTCTTGCATCTCATTCATTATGAAGATCTTTTGGTGTATGGCTATTTTTCTTATTATGCTTCTTTTACCATCTCTTTATAGTACTTATGATGTCTATGAGAGTATCATCCATTTCATCATGTTTGTTAATCTTCATATTTTACTTGCTTATGCTATTTTGAGGTTAACTAATACCAATCTTCCTACTTTCAAAACTTTCATTAAAGATTTGTGTAGTGGACTTATTACTCTTTTGGATTATGTGAAGAATTGGGTTGATGATACCTCACTTCCTAATCTTCCTAATCATATCATGCCTAATATAGCTCCTAATCTCCCTAACCCTAATCCTATCAATTCTAATGTAATTCCAAACATTCCTATTCCTATTTATCCACCTTAAATCCCTAGTTCTTCCCACACTTATGATGGGGCTCAAGCTAAAATCCATGATAATGATGTTTGAGAATTCTTTCATTTACCTTCACCTCCCTATCCAATCCATGATGATGATAAATGAAAAAACAAGGAAATCTCTTCTAATCCTATCATTCCACCATACACAACATGTTCTCATGAGCACCATAATCAATCTCCTATTGAATCTTTGCAAGATAGGTACACTACTAGATATACTATGGTGGATAAACAAGGCTATAAAGGTTTAGGGATTGGTATCAATGAACAAGGCATTAAAACCCCGATTCATTCATCTCCTAAACAAGATATGCATGGCATAGGTTTTCCACCTCCTCCAATAAAGCTAGTGGATCTTAACCACCGCCCTCCTATTCATGTTCTTCTTCCAACACCTTCTTTAGATCACCCTGATACTCCTCAAGATGTGGCTAAGAAAGTGTATGTCCAATTAATGAATTCCAAGAAAGAAATCTTTAAATCCATTCTGAGAAATGCTCTCTCTAAATATAAATGACCTTTTAATTATAGTAATAAACATTTACTTGTTGATTGTGTGCATTTCAAGCTATATGTAAGAGAAAGAGCTGCCTTGGGAATTATATCTCATTCCCGTGTAGTATTACAATTTCTTCATAATTTTGATATAGGGAATTCCCCTCATTATTCTACAAGTTAGATTGCATTTTTCCTCTTGTCTCTTCACTGGGGGGCAAGAGGTATTTTATTCCAGTCTTCTTGGATCCATTTTTCTCTTAGCATGTATTTTTTTTTTAGTTTAATTGGTTATTATTTCTATATTCTACTCTATATCTTTTCTAGGACATTTGTTTTGTAAAGATATCTCTTTGCTATGAAATCTCTTGATACAATTTGATATATCCATTGCCTTCACACCTGGGGGGAAAGGTATTTCCCTTCTTCCTCTATCTAAGGATTTACTTTCCTTAGCGTAGTGGCATTTGTTTATTTTGCAAATTATGTTCTTTATAAACTCTTTCTCTTGCTTTGGGTTAGAGTTTAATTCCTTCATCCTAAGATTCCTCTTCCTCTTGATTACAGGGGCTAGATGATTGAATCTTTGGTCCCTCTTTCTTTAGAAGATGATATTTTATCCTAAGCACTCCTTTATGGGGAGGGTCTTGTTGATAAGATCTCTTCCTTTATGAGGATCCTTTTTCCATAAGTGACATATCCATTTCACGATTATCTATGTTCTTGGATATAAGGGTCAAGACTCTTCGCTAAGAATATGGTATACATTGTTGTTAAGATGTATATCTCCCTACCTTGTGAAGTAGGTATCCTCTTTTCTCTTCCTTATCCTTCCTAGTGGGTAGTCATGATAAGGAGGGGGCATATATAGGGTCTCCTTTGTACTATAGTTTACATTAGTTTACATTTTGCAGCATGCTAAATTCTCAGAAGGTAACGCACATAAGTTTCTAAATCTTGAAGGGACAAGCATTTTTACTTTTATTTTTTCTAAATCCTCGGAAAGTAACACACATAAGTTGCTAAATCCTAAAGGGACACACATTTTTAATTTTATTTTTGCTAAATCATCAGAAGGTAATGCACATAGGTTGCTAAATCCTGAAGAGACACACATTTTTATTATTTTTTGCTAAATCCTTGGAAGGTAACGCACATAAGTTGCTAAATCCTAAAAAGACATGCATTTTATATTAATAGTAATACAAGAATGTGGATCTATGGATATTTTCAAAAGCTGTCAGAAGACGCATTGCAATTACAAGCATAGTTTATGGCTGAACCTGTTGGGCTCTCCCTCCTTGGTGAGTCATAGTAAGGTGGACATCTTACTAGGTGAGGTAATCACTATCTCTTTTCTCTCTTTTTCACTTTCATGCTAGTAGGATTAGATCATGAAGCTATGTTATCTATTTTGTTGTTCTTGTCTTGCTTATGTAGTCATGTATGTTCTATGATTGATTGCTCTTTATCTTCCATATCTTTATGCATGTATGTTGAGTTAGAATCTTTGGCCTATGGGCTCATGTCCTTGACCTAGTGATGTTCTACCTCATTGCGATCCACCAGATTCTTTCTTCTAACTTTACCGAAAGCATGTTCGATTTTCATACTTCCACTAAAGTGGGGGCTTAATGTATCATCTTAAAATGGAAGCACTTCCATGATAAGAATGTTTAGCCCTCCTTAGTGGATTTTTTTGACCACCATCATACTATCCCCTCATTTCTACATCATATATTACTTATGTGTCTGTTTAGCACCCTGATTGGGCCTCTTCAAGCACCTTCTATCCCACCTGGCCCTTTTTTCCAAGGGTTCTGACCCCCTGGGTCAAGGTCGACCTTGACCTTGACCTAGGTCAGCATCAACCTCAACCTTGACCTAGGTTAGGGTTGACCTCGACCTTGACTTGGGTCCCCCTTCCAAATCTGGAAGCTTGTCAGCTTCTGGAGGTCATCAAAAATTCATTTTCCCGCTTCTGGGTCGACTGTTTTGGGTTCTGAAGAGGCAAATCCTAAATTATATTTAATATAGGTCCTCTTCTTGGGGCATGGGTCTGATTTGAATTTAATTCTTCTATGTCAGCCTCTCTAGAAGATTGTGCCCTAGTTTCATATAAAAGGAAGTCTTTTTCTCTCATTTTCTCTAAGTCTTCTAAGTGCAAAAAGCTCTAACCAAGATTTTGTCAAGAAGCAAAAAGTTCAAGCATCCATTGTTCTACTTGTTTCCAAGCTTTCAAGGTGTTCAAGTCTTCCTCTCAAGAATTCAAGCTCTCCATTAAAGATCAAGGATTCAAGCTTTCAAGCCTTTGAAGGGATTTGGTTCCAACATGTAAGATTCATCATTCAAACCCTAGATCTAGCCATCATGGTGGTGTGATCTCCCTTCCAGATCCTTTGTGCATCCTTAACACTAATTCATTCTCTTCAAGGTGGATTCCAAGTATACAATCATGGAGGTTTATGGTTTCTATTAAGTCCAAGGTTTCATATTTACATACTTGCTTACATTTGGATTACATTGGCATATCTATTCAATATCATAGCTATTTTATTAGATTCAATTCTACTACTTGCTAGCATTCTATATTTTATTGATTTCAAGGTTAATTCCTAAATTGGGGTTTTACTAAGGCAAACCCCTCCCCCTCAAAAAACAAACCTCTTTTTCTTGCAGGTATAGGTTTGGGACTGTGGATTTGAGCTTGGATCTGGATACCCTTTTTAGCGAACTATCGGGATCTGAAAATAAATTTTATGTCGGACCTGCATAGGTCAGGGTCGAGATTATTGGGTCAGGAGTGACATTTGTGGGTCAAGGTCGACCTTTTTCACAAGATGGTGTCAGATCAGAAAAATATTTTTGGGTTTTGTTCGTCTCTATGTTTCTGTTCCAGATCATACTTTAGATTTTCCAGAAATAGAGTACAGACCCCAGAAAACAACATTCTTCATATCTGCAATTCTTTAAGATTGGTACTTCCTCTCATCCTTTTCAATTACTATTATATATCATATCTCCTTAATCATAAAATAGAATTTAAGATCTTCTTCCTTACTCTCATTTCCAAATAGTTGATTCATTTGTGCATTGATCCTTCTTTTGGGTTAATCAATTTGGATCTTTTATTTGTGCATTTGGGGATAAAAGAGGAACATCTTATCTTCCTTCCCCCTATATTCTTAATCAAAATACATACACACACAATTACAATTAAATGTAAAGGTTAAGGAAATACAACACATTCATTCACATAACCAAATTTTCCACCTTTACAAGGTTAATTCTAAAACTGGGGTTTGACCAAGGCAAACCCCTCCCCCTCAACAAATAAATCCATTTTTCTTGCAAGTACAGGTTTAGAATAGAAAATTAGAGTGCATATTTGGATACCCTTTTGGGCAAACTTTCAGGATCCGAAAAGAGATTTCCTATCAGAGACTTTTTAGGTTGATTCTGTCGTAGGTCAGAATTGGAAATTATGGGTCAATGGTGACATTGACTTGAGGGTCAAAATTGGAATTGTGTCAGAATGGAAAAAGATTTCTAGGTTTTGTTTGTCTCTGTGTTTTTGTTCCAGATTCGGTCTCATATTTTCTAGATTCTGAGTGTAGACCCCCAAAAATAGCATTCTTCAGATGTGCAACATTTCAAGGTTAGTACTTTTCTCCTATCCATTTCAATTAAAGTTATTAATATTTCTAAATACATCTAAATCAAATAAATAAATGGGTATCCAAGATCTTCCTCTTTGCTCTTATTGCCAAATGATTAATTCATTTATGCATTGATCCTTCATTTTGGGTTAATCAATTTGGATCCTTCATTTGTGTATCTAAGGATAAAAGGAGAACATCTTATTTACCCCCTACCTTTCAAATACATTTTATTTCATATACAAACATTCTTTAAATGTAAGATAACATAATATCATATTTAAATATAATATTTTATATCTTACAGGTACCAACATTCTTTTCAATCATCAAGGTTCTTGCACAATCCATAATGGATATGTTCCTTCTTTCTGCTATTCGATTCTACTGTGGAGTACTTGGGGTAGATACTTGTCTTTTGATTCCTCTTTCATTGTAGAATTCATTGAATTAATTAGAGATGAATTCTCCTCCTCTGTCAGATCTTAAGCATTTAAGTTTATTTCTTGTTTCTTTTTCAACTCTGGCAAGGTACCACTTGAACTTTTGAAAAGCTTCTAATTTTTCTTTGAGAAACATAACAGTCATCATTCTGGAATGGTCATCAACAAATAGAATGAAATACTTCTCACCTGTGTAACTTGTTGTTCCAATAGGTCCACATAAATCAATATGTACCAATTCCAAAACCTCTTCTATATTGTAATTCTTTCTCTTGAATCTAGTTTAGCCCATCTTCCCAATTTGACATTGTTTGCATATTGCTAATTCAGGTTTCTTCAAAATAGGAATTCCTCTTACTCTTTTATTCTTGCTTATGTTAACTAGGTTATCAAAGCTCACATGACATAACCTTTCATGCCATAACCAAATTTATTCTACTTGTGCAATAAAACATGAACTTTTAGTGAGATCAAGATAGAATAGATTACCTTTTGTTTGCCTGCCAGTTCCAACTAGGTTTCCCTTATCATCTAGGAGCTTGGCCTTCCCATTCATGAATTCTACCTTGAAACCAATGTTATTCAATTGTGCCACACTTAGTAGATTGTGCCTTAGTCCTTCAACCCAATAAACATTATCACATTTGATTCCTTCTGTTAAAGCAATACAACCTTTCCCTTTCACATAGCAGGGTTCATCATTCCCAAAACTCACACTCCCACCATCATAGTGCTCAAGATGTTCAAATTTGGTTTTATCACTAGTCATGTGGTGAGAGAAACCACTATCAATTATCCAAGTTTCATTCTTTCTAATATGGGACTATAGTGTTGTATTTTCATTATCTTCATTACTTGACTCATCCTTAATACAAATATAAACCATTTCATCTTCATCTTCATCACTATTAGAATCTTTGGCAATAAAACAAGATTTCTTACCTTTGTCTTTGTAGCTTTTGAAACTTTCTTGCCTTTGTACTTGTTGAACTTTTTCTCATCTTTGTCTTCCTTGTTTGGACATTTAGTAGCAATGTGACCAACCTCATCACATAAAAAGCAAATTAATGGTATTCTTCCTTTGTACTGTCCTTTTCCTTTTGCATCTCTCCTTGCAAGTAATGCTTCAATGATTTCCATATCTTCGTCATCACTATCAATTTGTTTTCCTTTCATCTTTACAAGGTTTAATTTAGCTTTTAATGTTGACTCAAGATTGCAAAGATTAGGAGAGTAATTATCAAAGTTATCCAACTAAAATGTTGTAAGTCTTCCAACCAATCCATCTAGAGTTATACCATTACTGCATCTAATCTCTAATTGCATAGATAGGAAGTAAAGTCCTCAGTACCTTACTAACTAATGTTGTCTCTTCAATCACTCTACCGACAGCTCTGATGGCACTGACACTTTTCCTAGTTCTTTGACTTTATTTTGTAATGTCCTCTCCTTCTTTCATTTTCATCTGATCAAATTGACCTCGGAGACTTTCTGCTTTGGCTCTCTTTACATTGACATCTCCTCCATGAATATCATGCAGCTTGTTCCACATATTAAAGGCAGTAGGGCAGTCCTTGACTTTGTCAAATTCAGAATAGCTAAGTGTAGAGGCTATATTAATCATCATTATGCTATGATGCTTCATGTCTATCATCTTATCCATAGTCAAAGGTCTAGGTGGTTCCACATACCTATGGTCCAAGAATTGAAAACCAGTACCTCCAATGGTAGATAGATGTATTCTCATCAAATCTTGCCATGCAGCAAAATTGTCTTTGTTAAGCTTAGGGATCTCCCTTCTGTAATACATCTCTGATCTTTATCTTAGGCCTTAAAACCTTCCCTGTAATCACTTTCAGCTCTGATACCAATTGTTGGAAATGAGTTGAGTAACTAAGAGGGGAGGGGTGAATCGGTTACCACAAAAATAATTCCAAGTCCCTTAGATGTCTTAAACAAATTTGTCACTGTTGCTCGGCTAACACAGATATTCTACTGTCACTCAGTTAACATAGCAAATATTAAGATATTAACTGTGACTATCCTTTATTAATTAATTGCAGAAACATAAACCATAAAGAAAATAATTATTGATCTCTAAGTTTTGTTGATCATTAGTGTCCCACACTTAGTCATTTATCTAGGTAGGTTAGCCGGTCATCACTGTGCCTGAGCTATCTAGTATAGGCAGAGCTATCTAGCATATTCATTGCCGAGAAGATTAATGGTTGCCAATTGACTCAGAAATCAAGCAAAAGTTGATTATGTTCATGCCAAGCGCCAGAGCCTCAATGTGTTGAGCAAGACAGTTTTGACATATATGTTTGGAATGGCACAAAATTGAAGGTAGACCATTTTGGGAAGACTTGTTCATGCATTTAATGATTTCAACAGAGTTAATTACACATTAATTATTTGATTCCAATGTGTGGCATGGAGCCAATCAGAAAATTAGAATGCCCTAGTGGAATAAGCATTTGATCCTGATCATTGATCTAGATCTAGATGCCAGATTCTTAAAGTATATAAGATTGCTTCTTTAAACCATAAAATGCAAGTGGAGAAGGTGTGAATGAGTGGAGAAGTGTATGCATACATGATAGATGTACAAAGGGTTATTTTGAAAGAAGCATAGATCTAGTAGAGTAAAAGAGCAGTGAACAGCAGAGTAAAGACATGTCAGATTATTAGATTAGAGAAGGTATTGGAAAGAGGAGATCCGTTATCAGCATCAGAATGCATAATGAAGGATCAGTTCTTGAGACATTCTGACCAGTGTATCAGGTGAAATATCTTAACATAGTAGTTCTAATAGACCTTTCTAAATCTCTTATTCGAGTGCTTATTTTGTTGTAATTTTAAATCCTTTTACAAGGTATATTGTAATGATCTATAGATCTTAACCAGGTAGACCTTTAACTAGGTAGATTACATATTATGATCAAACTTTGTAGCCAGGCACACTTTATTATTGCAGTAGTGAAGATTTTTGTGGGTTTCATCCCCACCCCAGTTTTACCTTATTAGGTTTCTAGGTTACCAAAATTTTATGTCTTGAGTTATTTATTTACTGTCATGGATGCTACTAGTTGATAGATCAATTTCATTTATGCATGGTTGTGGATCAGTTTTGTTTTAAAGGATAAAAGTTTTAAGATCTTATCCACCCCCCCTCAATATCTTGCTTTCCCATATTGTATTTCCAACAATTGGTATTATAGCTCAGTTCTCCTGCAAAAGGTTTTAATCAGCTTGAGAGTATAGATCTTGAGATGGATATTTACAAATTGGGTAAAGTCATTGAGAATCAAAAGATTGAAATTCAGCTAGCATTACATCAGCTTGAAACTGAAAGATAGGACTAAAGAAGTCGTTGCAAGAAAGGAAAGATTTGGCCAAACAAATGGATGATACTCATTATCAGGAAGAAGACACTGCAAATCTATTTTAGAATGGAAACTCTACTGAGAGCGATGCAGCAATTGTAGATCTACTGGAAAGGAACAATACATTGTGTGAAGAAGTCAGAAACCTGAAAAGAGAACAAGAAATGCAAATAGTAAGACTATGTGAAGTAGTGGAACAAAAGAAGAAAGCTGAAGATGAAAAATCTATGGCTGAAGAAGACAAAAGAATGATGTCTACCAGACTTGATGAAAGGACACATGAAGTACAAATGATGACAAACAATCAGGTTGACATGGTGAATCAAATACTACTTGAAAATCAAGAGATTAGTAGGAAAGACATGGAAATTGTGAATCTGATATGTTAGAACAGTCAATTGAAAAATGAATTGAGATCTGAGAAAGAACTAAATGAAAGATTGAACAGACCCAATGAAGCTTTGACTCATTTTGAAAACTTGATGGAAGCATCAAGGAGATCTAAAGATTCTTCTAGATTAGGTCACATCAAACATCAGACATCTCTGAGAAAGGATAATCATCTAAGATTGGTGAAAAGAGGAATGCAAAGTCAAAGAACAACAAGCCTATATGCCATCACTATGGAAAATCAGGACACACAACAAACATCTACCGAAGTAAGAATGGCAAGTCCAATCCTAAACGTAAGTTCAATGGTTATTTCTTTAACTATAAGAAGTTTGGACATCAAGCACATGAATGTTGGGAAAAGGAAAATAATGCACCTCCCACACCTAGATTCAATGGGTAATGTTACAAGTGTCAAAAATTTGGACATAGAGCACAAGATTGCAAATCTAATGCTAAACAACAATGGACGTCAAAGACACAAGAAAAAGCACCAAGGAAGGGTAACACTTACAATTGGGATTATAACACATGGCATAGCTATCATTAATGTGGTGAGTATGGACATGTTCTAGAAAATTGCATAAAGACACATTTCAGAGGAAAATCTAAGAGTTGGATGAATGGAAGCCTAGTTTGCTATAATTTTTTGAAAATTGGTCATACTAGGAAAGATTGCAAAACAAGGGTACTTGCTCCCACTTTTAAGCAAGTTAGAGCATAGATGAACCAGACATGGATAAGGAAAGTAGAACCTTGCAGCAGTGAAGCTACTAAAGCCAAGGTCACCCAATTCAATGGATCAGGTGATCCCACCATCACTAATTAAGCAAAGAAAGGTATGTAAGGAACTATGTTTATATCTCATATCTTTTATTAGTTCCTAACATATAAAAGTGCAATAGTCCATATCTGCATATGATAAGATGCATCAAGACATATTTTGAGTTATGTAGAGAGAAAAGTTAAAATGCACTATAGGTGTCGAGCAACAGTATATTTCTAATGTATGCCAAGTAAGTTTTGTTTGACGACTGAGTGGCAAGTGAATTTTGTGAGTCGGTCGAGGACAGTTGTTTGGCACTCACTCAACGAAAAGAACATTTAATGCTGACCTAACTTTTGACCATTCAAGTCTATATAAAGGAAAGAGCTATTTCATTTCTTCTCACCATGTGATTAAGAATTTTATAAGAGTGGTTGAGCATTTGTGAACTTGAATTTAGCAAATATTTTCAAAGATTTCTACAGCGTGTCGTCGGTAATCTCTTCAGTGGAAAGTGCAGATTTTGTCACTTGCCAAGGTACTTTGTTCATGATCCTTGAAACCCTATTTTTTCAGAGAAGAGAGCCACAAGTTCTTCTATGCCAGCTAAGAGAATGGAGAAGGAGTTTCTAAACGTTCAATTGGCAAGGAGTGACACATGTGCACCTCCTAATTTCTAGGCAGTTCCTGAGAGCACCATCAAGGGTGATCTAACTGGAGCCCTATCATCAATTCCACCAAAGGTACTTATGATCCACGATATAAGGTTATGCTACATGTGTAATAAGCGCAATTGGAGATCACGATCTTAGGGCATCTTACAACAAATTGTGTACAAATGGAGCCCTAAAAGATGAACATAAACACATAGCCGAGAGTGGGTTAACTCATGCCCTACACTTTCTGAGAGAGTTCAGAATGGAATGGATCAAGATTTTTTTGAGTCATGTACATGACATGAACATATGGCTGGAAAATGGACCAATCAAGATAACAATATAGATCATCATCGAGTAACAGGTTATCCAATTCTAAATGGGAAGAAAACTATGAAATGTTAGAGTAAAGAAAACATTGAAGAACTCACTGGAGCCATTTGGAACAAAAGAGGGATGACGATATCCACAATTACACATTTGGAGCTTGATTTTGCAATGAGAGTTATAGGTCATAAGTTTTATCAATCAAGCCGACTGGACAGTGTCCCATGCATTGCAGTTGACCAAGCTTGGAAAATTGTGAAGAAGGATCATACCTATGACCTTGTCGAGCTTCAATTAATGCAACTAGCTAAGAACCTTGCTTCAATCAGAAAGGAAAATAATTCAGTATGTAAGTTTGGTTCTCTACTCATTTGTATATTTTTCTACATACATAATACATTTCCTACTTTTGGAAACATAATGTGGAAAACAAACAGACCTATCACTCAACAAATCAATGCATTTATTCAGCAATTAGGTGATAATTTTGACAATGTTATGGGAACATATTTTGTGGAATTCAAGAAAAAAGATGAGATTGAGGAGTAGAATTCCCAGTTCACTAGTTGAAAAACATTATGAGGATGTTTGTTTCCTAGTAGACACAAATTACACCTATGTGCAGGCAATAGTGCCAAGGGTATCATGGTTGAGGCTATTACCTTATGAAGTAAACATTGATGAGACATCTGCAACAATAACAGCTCTATTGGTAGAAGAAACTGATAGTAGAGTGAAATATTTTGGAAACTATGAAGAAGCTAAGTCCATAATCACTATGGATTTAAAGGCTGGTACTATGGAGAGAAAGAGGAAGAAAATTGTCAAAAATATAAAGAAGATGGTTGGAATTCAGAGTGATGAAGAAGTATAGGATGCACCTTTGGGGTTGTCAACAGGACATGGAGAAGATATGTCTGGTGAAGAAGAAGAGGAAAGTGAACCTGAAGAGGAGGTCACAGTGAAAGGTAAAGGGAAGTAGCTAGTGTGACAAGGAAACTAAGAAAATAAAATCTAAACCTAAGGCTACCCCTCATGTTTCTAATCGGCCAAGGACCAGGGCATCATCACTTGCCCATACATCAAAAGTATATACAAAGAAGAATGTTGGGGAGAGCAGCTTAGGGAAGAGAAAACAAGTTCAAACCAAGGCTGTGTCGGGCCAACCTGCTAAGAAAAGACCAAGGAGGAAGCTATACTTGGAGTCTGGAGATGATGAGGAGATAGATATGGATGTACCAAGAAACATACACATAGTATCACACAAACAAACAATCAATATTGATGAGGTATGTAAGAACATCAGAGGTTCAACTGGATTAGCAGGATTCAAATTTATCAAGTATGAAAAATAGAGTATAGTAAACAAGCATAAGATTCAAGAGGCATTAATAAATATGATGGGAACATTAAAAATGACACCTATAGAGATAGGAGACCATGTACCTATAGAACTATATGACATTTTGTCTCAGAAATGGCAATATGCTTTAATAATTGAATGATAGATAAGGGAAGGAACATTAGCTAAACTCATTCCTGACTTAACAAAGAAACAGATAGAAAAATTCATTGAAGAATATCAAAGAAAGTTATTCCTAAATAGAGAGCCTATGAAATTTTGAGGAATCATGTTGAAGGTGTAGTACAATAGAGCACCATAATATGGATGGAAATCTTTGGGTTAATTACTAAGAAGAATGATGAGAAAGATGAAGACAACTTAGAGCCGAAGGAAATGGATAAAGAAACTACTACTGAGCAGGTAAAAATTGAAACAGAACCCCAAAAATAAACAAGTGATGAACAAATTACAAATTTGATAATGGACAGTCCCATTGACACTACACTTGGAGAAAATAACAATGTGGATGCTGGGGATTAGGATGAGTCGGCAGACACAAGTATTCAATTGCATATTCGAGCAACTGAGGTCAAGTCAGAGAAAGAAGGAGAAAAGGAGGTAATCAATACAAATCCGCCTATTTTAGAGGTTGTTCAAATAGTTTTAGAGAGTGGTGATAAGATGGAAGTGATTGCAAATAAGCCTATAGAACAAGAGGCTATACAAGTTTTGATGGATCTACCACACTCTACATCATCCACTCCCACTACACCTAAAATAGGAAGTGTACCTGATCAACCTGTAATCTTGACTCAGATGAAGGCAACAAGTGAAATTAACACTGACAAAGGTAAAGATATCACAATTCTTGAGCCGAATATCAGTGTTAGAAACACTGAGAGGGGGGGGGTGAATCAGTGTTTATCAATTAATCATATTTCAGCCAATTAAACATAAAACAAATATGCATTCAAGAATCTTAACACAAGAACACATAACACATGATTTGATTATAGAGAACCTTGATTAGAGGAAAACTCCAATGGGGATTATTACCCACAAAATATTATACTAGGTATAATGAACCTATTAAAGTTCCTTTGCCCTGTTAGAAGCAGTCTTTACAAATTGAGTACAATGACCTGGTTAAGGGTTTGACTATGTTAGGAGTTTTTTACAATAACCCTGTTAGGGGTGGATGGCTCACTGCCCAATAATATGAAGGCTACAACCCTCTGAATGTTGATATGCACTATATCAAAAATGAATTGTTGTAGTGACACTGTTGTCTAATCAGTTCCGTGTATGTGTGGATGCTCTTACTCCTTGAAGAGCTATATCATCTTCTGACTTCATTATATAGTACCTCTGTAACTTCTTCTTGCACTATAATCAACTTCTCTTGCACACTGTAACATAACAATATGTTACATACTTATATCTTTACAAACAAATAGGCGCGACCCAAAACATAACACTTAGTCGGCCTCTTTAACAAAATATACAACGCTTCCGAACAAGTTGGCTCAAGCGTGTTTACAAAAACATTAATTACATCATTACAAAATTATAACTAAAGGTGCTTAGCCTTAGCATCACAAAATAATACACGCTAACCAAAATAGTAGTCGGCTTCTGTGCTCTGTATTCTGGACTGTTTCCTGGACTGTAGTGTACTAATCTATCTATATCTTTTCCATACTAAAGTTTCGTACCTTGTGCATTTGGATATAGCATGTATATAAACCATAGAGTATATACCTAAGCATGCCTGATCTGGTGTGGTCTTTAACATGCACGCTGATGTGCTGATCTCTGTATCTGTCTGTCTGCTCTATATTCTGTACTTAGTCATTTTATCTTCTAAGTTATCTTTGACAAAAACTTAGTATGACTTTGTTGCCATGATTGACAACACAAAATAAGCCATGCTTCCTCAGGAAGTCAACTTGCCAACAATCTCCCCCTTTTTCATTTATGGCAACAAAGGAATGTGGCTAAGTTACACAAAATGACTTCATTCAAAAATGATTGTATATACATATACTTAATGATATATACATAAATACTTTTCCATATATACACATTCTATACTACTCCCCCTTTGACATGAATGACAAAGGTGTGCAAAAAAATGTAAGTCTTCATGCTTACTCCATATATACATCCAGGTACACAACTTGAAGAGACTGAATCTCTTTTTGCCAGAATGCTTTCATTGCATCAATTGTTTGGAGGTGCGCGCATAAAGCATATGTTAACTTTTCCATTTTCACTAGATCCAAGCAAGGACCTTGATCATAAGTCTGCATTGTGTCATCTATCTGTTTGATGTTCTCAATAAGAACTGCTAATGAAGGCGCAAGTGCATTTCTCAACTAAGTCTGTCTAACTCTTATCTTGCTTATTTCAATCTTTGCCTTCTCAATTTTGTCTAGTTGTCCTTGGTAGACGTTATTGCATATGTTCATGTCCTGCATGGGATTCTCAATAGATTTTCTTATGTTTTCCACCATTTCTTCAGCTTCTTTTATCTTTTTAGTGTTCTTACAGGTGAGCTTCACTCTATCCATGCAGTTTGCTATAACTTTCTTCCCTTTTTCTACCAACTCTTTCAGTATAGACTGTCCAATCTTCAGAGAGTTCAAATCCAAGGTAAAGTTCTTCACCACTTCATTCAATCTTTCCTTCTTGTACTCATCTTCTACAATCTTAGTAGCTGTCTCTACTAAGTTGGTGAAGTGTGACTTGAAGTTTATTAGTACACTATCCACATGTTCAATAGTTTGAACTTTTGCAACTTTCTTATCAACAAGAACTAACTCATTCAGAATTTTTATTGATTCAATAAAGCATGGGTTCTTCATCACATGTTTCTCCTTTGCCTTTTCCATGGCAAGGACGCTGATCTTAATGAGGTCTTCTTCTTCCCATGTGTCAAAACTCACTGAATCAAGAGTTAACCTTGACAACAATGACGTGGATGGTGACAGAATAGTATTCTGACTTGTTTCTACACATTCACTTTTGATATGTACCTCTTTAACTGGTGACTCATCAACTTGAGTGTTTTTCTCCTTATCCAAATCTATTGGATCAATAAAAGGAACTAATTCCTATTGTAAAGATGTATCATCAATGTTCATTGCTTCATCAACCTTGTTCATATCATTATCAGAAGCTGTCATAGATATCTTGACATTGTCAACTATTATAGTGTCTTCTATATCTTTAGTTTTCTCATTAGTTATTGTCACTATGGGTGAAGAGACCTGTGGACCTGTCATGGGCGCAATCTAAATTACTAGAGTTGTATCCTATTTAGGAGGAGCTGGAGTAACTTTTGATGTAGGCGTCGTTGGTGGATACATGTGTCTGTCCATAAAGACTTGTGTAAATGCCTTTTCAGTCTCCTTTCCAACCTGTTCATATTCCTTGTTCATTATCTATAAAGTCCTTGTCTTGCTTCGTAGATGCGGCTTTAAAAGATCTAGCAAAATAGCCTTCTCATCATGTGAACAAATAGGGAGAAGAGTATCCAGAGTTTCTTCTCTAATCTTCATGTCTTCCTCAATAGCATGTCTTTTCATAATTTCCAATACATTCTATAAGTCATCTGGTATCACTGTCTTCAGTTCAAGAACTGATTTCTTAAACTTGATCATATGAGATATGACCATGTAATGTATCTCTGTCTTATCAACTTCTTTATATTTGTTATATACCTTTGAAAGTGTATCCAATCTTCCTTCATTTATAATCCTGTTCTTCAATATGTTTAAGCTTGGTTTGAAACTTACCTCAGGAGGTGCTTGTGTAGTCTTTGTAGTGCTCCTTGTGGTTCTTGAAGATGGATGACCTGTATCAGCTTGCTTCCTTCTTCTGGGTTTTTTGCTAGGAACAGAAGATGGAGATGTATCCAAGTTAATGGTGGTAGCAGGTGCAAATGTAATTTCCTCATTTTTATTCTATTTCTTCTTCTGAGATTCATCAGTCTTCTCAATCTTAACTTTAGCAGATTTGGCTTCTTTTGCCATATTCAAATCTTCTCGAGTGACTCCATGAGCTTTTAGTATGTTAGATGTGGTTCTGGATGCTTTCCTTTTATTAATAGCAAGTTTTAGTTCAATGTCCACTTCATCAGTCTTTTCTCTATATGTTCCCCACCTAGGTTCATTGGGGTCTTTAGGTGTTGATAATAAGACTTGCGCATATCACTCTAGCACATCGTCTTCAACTTCATATCCTAGTGGATGAATCCACTTAGTTCTAGGCTCAACAGCCTCCATGCATGTGTAATCTATTTATACCATAAAACAAATAGTATCCCTGTACTTGTCAACTATCTTCTCAGATAGTCTGACCCTGCTCTGCATGTTAACCCTGAATATCTTTATATCCATGTCCATTTTATCTCTTGCACTACTCTCTAAGGTGGCCTTAAGAGATATTTGTGTCATTGTAGGTTTATCTTTGTCTAGATAGAGGTCTGCAACCTTTCCTACTATATGAAGATACAAATAGATGATTAGGGATCCAAACCTGAATGTTTTTCTTCTATCATGTTTGATGATTCTGGTGTTGTCAATCAATTGTCCATGCAAGACCTCACAAAGGTTGTACTGGGTGTTATCCTTTACTATTCTGATTGCTGCAAGGACTGTTGCTGTAGATACACTATTCAACCTGCTTGCATGGTGAAACTTGTATCCAAGTATCATAGTCATGAGTTTTATGTCATCTTCCTTGATGGGGTCTACTGTGATACCACGCCTATCACTTTTTGACAAACAAACTTTCTCAATCTGCTTCTTAACATCTTTACCAGTGGGAAGCATAGGTCCAGTCATTAGAAGTCCTATCAATTGATGGATTAATTCTGTGGTGATATAGACAGGGACATCACCAATCCAAAATAGATCATCATGAATTCTGCTCAACAGGATTTTTACCCATTCTGGTTCTTCAAACTCATGCGCATTTGAATACTCAATAATAGGGTTATCTTGTAGGTGTGCAAACTCATCTTTGAATGTGAAGTCCTTATTCAACATTGATGCCATGTGAGAAGCTATATTATCATCTCCTAGTGATTCCTTCTTGCAGTAAATGTATGCATGGATATCTTCCACATGAAGAACGCAAAGCGGGGTTTTGGAGAAAGCCCCTTCCACATCATCCAATATAGATTTGAATGGATGCTTCTTAAATATGAATCTCTTCCTTTTTGCTACATCAAATACAACTGGGGTCACCATTACTTACTTGGTGATTGTTTAAGTAGGGTTTCCACGAAATTCTGAAATGACGCGACTGCTAGGGCTTCGTTTCAAACCTATTAACTATTCGTTCCAACTTTCAAACTGTTATGCCTTTGAACCTGGATGTCTTAGTGCTCTAATGCTTTTCAATTTCTTGCTCTTCGAATGTAAATGTGAGAATGATCGACTACGAACTTCTTTTTATATGATCTGTCGTATTTAATGCTTGCAACTATACATAGAGATTTTCAAACTTTGATCCTGATGCAATTTAGATAATGCGTGAATACATATAGCTATTATCTGAGATTTTAACCATGAATCCAAAGGCGCATACTCAGAAGTGAGTACACCAACCACGTAGGGGTTCTGAGCTAGAATAGCTCCCCCTAAGACCAAGAAGGTCTATTCAGACAGAAGTAGAGGGTGCGTCCACTGTGGATGCATCAACTACTTTGTCAACATCTTTGTCCTTCTTTACTTCAACCCAAACTTTGCTTGAATCTTCATTTTCTTTGACAAAATTGACTTCTCCTTTCTCT
>MU227994.1:1974030-1992669 GCA_018584345.1 Thuja plicata | reverse complement strand
TATATATATATATATATGATAATCCTTGTCAAGTCAGCCTTAATATTCTTCCAAGTAAGTAATAAAACTCGTGTCTATCAGCTACATATAACCAATTATCCATAAAATATAAACTAATGTTAGTTGACTGACACTAATTGTTTAACTCAGTCATCACTAAAATCCTTCAATGCCCAACCAACATAGTAATGCCCGAGTGAACTCGGTTAGAACTGAAAATCACTTTGGTCCTCTTCAATGCCTGAGAGTTCTTGGCATGAACTGACTGTGCTCAGATAGGATTAAAAATTTGTGTAAACATCACTATACTTATGTAAACATCAATAAAAATACACAATTGTAAAATTTTCATCAACAACTACTCCTTAGTTGGCACATACTCCAACCTTACTTCCTTTTCTTGTACCTATTCTCTATAAAAATTCTATTTGATTGCTATATTCTTAGTATTAGAGTGCATGACCGGGCACTTTGAAATATTAATAGCACTCGTATTGAAACAATAGATAACCACCAATTCAATTACCTTCTCCTGAATTCCTTCGAGAGTCTTCTTGATCCAAAGTACCTATCTACAATTAATTGTAGTAGCAACATATTTAGCTTCAGCTATTGATTTTGATATATAGTTCGCTTCTTACTTGTCTAAGATACAAGCCTCTTACCAAGAAATAATGCACCTCCATGTTTACTCTTCTAATCATCAATATTTCCTTCTCAATCGATATTAGTAAATAAACTCAAAGAGAAATCACAATTATGTCCATACCAAAGACCATAGTCTCTAGTTCCCTTAATATATCTAAAGAATCTCTTTACAACAACAAAATGAGATTCCTTAGGATTAGAAGAAAAGATTGCCACTAATCCAACTACCTATGCTATGTATGGTCTACTGTGCACTAAATATTGTAGCTTACCGATCATGGACCTATAAAGTGTCTAATCCACCTCTTTAGATTCATCTTCCTTTCATAATTTGCAAAATGGTGACCATAGGGGTACCAACTAGTTTTGAGTCTTCTAACCCAAAAGTCTTCAATATTTCCCTTATATATTTTGACTGACTTATGTAGATACCATTTTTCATCTATCGAACCTACAATCCAATGAAGAATTTGATCTCTCTGATCATAAACATCTTGAATTCTTTCCTCATCTCATCTGCAAATAATATTCTCATCTCTTCATTGCCACCAAAAATGATATCATCTACAAATATCTCAACAGTCAACAATATTTCATCTTTCTCAATCTTCAAATACACATTACTATTATCACTAGTCATGATGAAACCAATTTGAATCAGATATGAATGAAACCTTTCATACCATGCGCTAGGTGCTTGCTTCAATCCATACAATGATTTTTGTAATTTGCACACCAGGTTCTTACCTTATGAATTAGCAAATCCTTTAGGTTGTTCAATGTATAATTCTTCTTCCAAAATACCATTAGGAAAAGATGACTTAACATCCATTTAATATACCTTGAATCCTTTGTAAGAAGCATATGCAAGCAATATCCTTACGCCTTCAATTTTGGCAACATGTGCAAATGTTTCACCATAGTCCAAGACTTCTTCCTGTGCATATCTTTTGCACACCAATCTTGCTTTTTTTCTTACTACTTTACCTATCTCATTCATCTTGTTTATGAATATCCACTTAGTACCAATAACATTCTTTTCCACTGATCTAGGCTCTAATGTCTAGGTATTATTCTTCACAATCTACTCCAATTATTCTTCTACATCCTTCACCCATTATTCATCTTTTAATGCATCTTTAGTTGTTCTAGGCTCAAATTCAGATAACAAACAAGTACCTCCTCTTTCATTTCTTCTTGTTAACACACCAACATTTCTTTCACGAATAATTTAATTAGTGGAGTGATTCAACTTTACATATTTAAGCAATATTGGTTCCTTTCAAGTCTCTTCTCCAAATATATGTATCGGTTCCTATTCATTGACTTGTCTCTCCATAGGTTCTTTTATAGTGTCTTTCTCCATCGGTTATACATATACAAACCCGTGATAGTCATCTGGATCCTTCTTGTTGGATTCATCATTCTCCTCAAAAAATCCATGTATTCTTACATTAGCACTTTCCACTATCTCATTTGATCTTTTAAACAAACACCTGTAAGCTTTTCTCTTAGAGGAGTATCCTAAGAATATCCCCTCATCACTTCTTGGGTCAAACTTACCATAATTTTCATCTCTCTTTATATAGCATCTACTTCCAATTTTTTTGAAATAACTCACACATGGTGATCTACCATACCACAACTCATAGGGAATTTTGTTTGTACCTTTCTTCTACTGAACTCTGTTCAAAGTGTAAATAGTTGTACTCATTGATTCTCTCTAGAATTTCTATGCAACACCTTTCTGAATCATTAAATTCATGGCGCGACCAATGATAGATTTGTTTCTTATTTCAGCAATACCATTATGTTGAGGCATTCTAGGAGCTAACATCTTCCTTTTAATTTCATGCTCTTCACAATATGAAATAAAATCATGTGAAGTAAACTCACCTCCTTTATTAGATCTAAGACATTTGAGAATCTTACCGGTATCCTTCTCCACTCTAGTTTCGTAAATCTTAAACATATGAAAAGCTTCAGATTTTTCTCTTAAGAATATAACCCATATCATTCTAGAATAATCATAAATAAGCAAGATGAAATATCTATAGCCACAGTAACTCTGAGTTCTCAATGGACCACAGAGATTGGTATGAACCAGATTTAAAATACTTTCAGAAGACTATTTTTTACCGATGAAACTAGAACTAGTAACCTCTCAAGCTGACATTCTTTGCACATTACATTGTTTGACTTCACTAGGTTAGGAAAACCTCTTACTATCTTCATCTTACTAACTTTGATCAGGCTATCAAAATTTACATGAAAAAATCTCTTGTGCCATAACCAACAATATTCAACCTTAGCAAAGAGACAACTCTTAATAGTAGAATTGAGATGGAACTATAGACGCTTAAAAATGGTTCGAGCCTTCTAGTCTACGTGTTTAACATTTTTGGTATTACAATTGAAACATGGTTTTGCGCTCTAAATATTCCTCTATGTTGTGCATATGGTCTTTATTATATGACAACATTGTGTCTTTCATCATAATTTGAATATTGTATAATGAGTCATTTTCATGTTATATTCTGAGTTTCTTTATTCCTAAATCTATTTTTGCACTTGATATGCTAGATTTCTGTGTTACTGATGATATGTGCAGAACTTTGGCAACCATGGGATGAAGAATGAATCATAAAATACTAATATATTTGATGTAGGACACTTGATGAAGACCTTGTGTGTCTTCCAAAACTTTCATGTCCGCTTTTAGTAGTTAAAATAAAAACACTTCAGATTTGGTGCTTAAATCCCTTGTAATTTTCTAGTTTCGTGTGATATATAAAAACATTCTTTTCAAAATATTTTTATGTTTATATTATGGTTGCCCCACTTGTTTTGTATATCTAGTTCAACTACAACTTCTCTATTTTTAAAAATATCTTCTACTTTTATAAAAATTAGAGAGCGAAGAACACAAGACCTTTCTAACTACTAGACATTTGATGGGCTGAAATTTCAAATGACTTGCATTAAATGATACCTAGAATCCTTTCCCATCTAAACAAATCCTTCAAACTAAAAACACTTACTAGAACACACACACACACATACACACACACACACACACACACACACACACACACACACACATATACAAGATTCTTAAAACTAAAAGGACTTACTAGAACATATACCTTTCTTGAACATTTTGGAAAGTCAAGGAGATTGTTGAAGCAAAAACATATCACTTTGCTAGCTAATTAGAAGATGCAGAGAAAGATAAATTAAGTCTGATTATTCTAGAAAACCTAATTGGTGCTATTGACCTACTTTTCAGTGCAATACTCAGCGCTCGATGATTTTATCTATCTTCAGTTCCTAGAACTTGTTCCTCCTAGAATTCAAAGCCACGTACAAAGATTTTCCATTAAAAGGTAACTAATTTTTTTTTGCAATTTTGAGTTGGTATCTTTTTTATATCCTTTAATATTAATAGAAAAGTAGAAGAAAAATAGAATGATAATAGTAGGTTATAGATAAGAATAATGGTTTAAGGGGGAGCATAGCAACAAAAGAAAAAAATTTGATAATTTTGATTTTTTAATGTTTACACTACTTTTTGCATGTTGTCATCAATGACAAAGTGGGAGACAGTTGGAAGTTTTTCATTGACGAAGGATAATGTTGTGGACATGGCATATCAGTTTTCATTGATGACACCATACTTATTTTGACATATATTATTATGACTCTCATAATTTTTGTAATCTCATTGACCTTTTTGGTTCGTGTTGCTTTGTGATTACAAATATGGATATGTTATTTTGACATAATTGTTTGGTCTATCAGATGCATCTGTATTCAATTTTGCATGTATTTTGGTGCTTCAGTTAGATTTCTACTTGGTTTAGATGTTCAATTTTCAAATTATTTTGTTCTTTCGGAACATAATAGGTTATTAGTGCATCCACATTTGTTCGGATAGATATTTTTTGGTCATATGATTTTGAGAAAAGGATAAGGTATGGATGAAACATGTGATTTTGAGTTGGTGTCAATAATTTCTTTAATTTGGATGACCTATGATGGAAAAATGTATGATATGATTTGGATGAAATGTGTAAATAATTATCATAGATGACTACTTGGAAAAGCGTGTTTATCCAACTTGGAATATGGTTAGGTTTCATATATCGATGATTGATGTACTTCTTTTGGGTGAATATTATAATGTATGTGAACATGAAAAGAAATATATAGTGATATGTGAGAGAAATAGATGTGAATTTCTAAAGTACAAATCAAGTATGTTAACTCTGTTTTTTGAACCTCAAAGGAACTGATTGTGCATATGTCAAATGCAATTGTAACAATTTATTGTGTCTACTTATTTTACTTTGAGTAGTGAGCCCTCCGATAGTGAGCCTTTCAATGAGCACTTGTAATATATTATAACTAGTTATAATATTTTGAGAGTTAACCATCTCTATGATTTTTCTTATTTGGGTTTTCCACTATAAAAATTAGGTGTTCTCTTGTGCATGTGGTGTCTTTATTCAACTCTTCATTTTATTGCATGTTTCTTTCTGTTATATGAATTATCATAAAAGGAATTTTGAAAGATCTAAGTAAATTGATATTAAGGATTTAAGGGAATGTTGATTCACCCCCCTCTCAGTATTCTAGTTGTGCAAAAAAATTAAATGTCAATTCAGATTTATTCTAGTTAATGATAAATTTTTATTCATAAATATAGAGCAATTGAAATAATTGCTATTTTTTTTCTTAATTGAGAAAAGGACACGGGCCCACTCTAATTTCTAGATATTCAATGGAGCCACATTTTAATGAACTTACATTCGATGATATCTCAGATCCCCTGAGTTTCTTGTACTAGATTTTTTTTTATTAGCAATAATATTTTATTTTATTGATTAGCAAAGTGAGTACATAAGCATTCTGCAAAAAGAATGATTGTTCATGGCTAACCTTCACTAAAACCAACCCTAATCCTTTCCCTGACATTATAATAGCCAAAAACCACCTACTAAAATATGTTCTTCTTCTACCCATGTTACATTTGAGAATTGAGACTTCAAAACGATAGTTACACCATCACGATAGATTAACCTATCTACCAATTGTACACCAGGAGGAAAACTAAACTCTAACAAGCATTTAGAAACATAAAAAAATAGAGGGAAAGTCACTGGAACTCAACGCCCACTATAAGAGTGATGAGGTCAAATTGCAAAATGTAGTCACTTCTCCCTGTCCGCATTTGGAGTTAAGCCCCCCGAGCCATTTCTACCGCGCACCTCTTTCTCTTTGAGAACCTCCCCCTTGACACATTAGGTTCCACTACACCTACTCTGGCCTTGGCCTCCTCCAATTGTACCTCTAATTACATGAGCTCTATGAATAACTTCAAAGCCTCCCACCCTTGACTAGCCTCTTTTGTTCTCTCATCTTTAAATCTTCCCTTCAATCCCAAAATGAAAGGGATGTATCTAATGCTAGCTTCAACATCTGGGTACTCAATTCCTTCACTCACATCCATTCCTCTCCCAGGAACTGCGCATTTGAGGGTTGAATCTAAACCCACCATAAATTTCATTGGCATAATTGCCTCCATCACCCTTTATATTGTTGCCTATGATTACCATAGTTTCAGGCCCCACGTCATGATAATAGAGTAGATGCCCATGTTTGTGCGATGTCGGCGTCTAAGTTTATAAAAAATCTCCCCTAAAATCAACTGCACAGATTGCACAAGTATCTCATCCCTGTAAAGGAACATGCATTCCAATCGTTTCTTTCTCATAGGGCCATAAAATAGATTATGTTACTTCATCACCCTCAGAGTGATTATAGTTTCCATGGTTTCCTCTACCGGAATTGACCCCCTTCATGACCACCAAAACCTCTACACATTCTCTGTTGATATTTTGGCCTTTACGACAAAGATCAACATATTGGAAAATTAAATAAACAATAAAAATATTGTTTATATTTTATATTTAATCTTGTCTAAATTGATTTAATAATAATAATAAATATAAGGGATATATTTATTATTATTATATAAGGATCGATTTAATATAATTAAATATAAATATAAGAAACAAATATTTATTATACTTGGGAGGGCCCAAGTTGTCATTATGGTAATTTCAATAAATAAATATAAGGTTATTATTTATTATTTTACTTGGGATGGGCCCAAGTCGGCCAACTTGGGAGGCCAAGAGTTTACCTTAATGAGCTCATATATTATAGCAACTTGGAGAAGGAAATAGATATACCAAAAACATAATGTGTGTCCTCTTTCTTCAAGAACCAAGATCCTAGAAGTAGCAAAATTCATTGGCATTGAATGGCGACATAAATCTTCCTTTAGATTGTGATTTTGCTCTGCCCTTAGAAGCAATATTGATCAACTTTAAAGGAATATATTATTCAAGTATAAGGGTAGTGAATTTTGGTATTTATAGCTGCAAATGTAATCAGATTTTGAGGAGCAAAATCATACTTTGGAGGAGCAAATATGATCGGATTATAAGCAGAAAAGTGTATTGAAAAAGGGCAAATTCGATCAACATTAAAGTTGCGGGTTGGAAGTTTCGAATACACATCAAAGGGAACGAATTGTATCTGCCTATTAAGGGTGAATTTGCCTACCACTAAGGTGTGAATTTATACAATAACAAGGGTAATTTTTTAGAGATGTAGTAGTAGATCACAAGGCAGATCTAAGGCAATTACAATCTGATCCAAGGAAAAAACAAAGTGCAGATTGGTGACACTTTGGAGAAAAATTAAAGAATCCCTTGGTGGGCTAACCTGGCACATACATATCTACACATCTTGGACAGTTTAAAGGTGCTGATTTGAAGACCATTTCAGAACTACAATCCGGGTACTATCTCTCTTTGTTTTTAATTATTTCCTCATATCCTGTGCTTAGTGCTGGAATATCTCTATAGATTAAACATTCCTTGTGTTAATCTGGAAAATATTAGCATGGTATCAAAGTGAGGCTGAGTTAAAGATCCATTTCAGATTTAAAAATTTTAGTCTAACTCTTTCAAAACTAAGAAACTCTATGGTAACCGGGGTTTGGTCTGGAGATTGTAATTTGACCTTACATCTTATAAGGTTTTTTATTTGCATCAAAATTCAGATTCTAAATATACAAATTACATTGGTTGATTATCTTAAAACATACATGAAGAGGGAGTCTAACCTTGTGAATATTTAAAAGGTAGACCAATCTAAGCTTAAGAGGGATTAGATCATCTTGAGTTAAGGAAACCCACCTTAGTGCATGGCATGTATGATCTAGAGCGAGTATAATCATAGCCTCACTTGCACCTAGTGTTGTGTTATAAACTACTTCCTGTTGTATGAATGAGTAGGATCATTCCTTATTAGATAAATTGATTGTCTGATTATCATGACTAATTATTGTCATTGGCATGCTATACCTTAACATATTTTTGTTATATATGTTGTACAACTGGTTACTAACATGTCTGATTAACTATATTTTCATTGATTGTATGTGTGGAACATACATAGCTGATTGGCACAAAAAATTGTCATATCTAATTAGCATAGCTGATTATCTGTTCAGATGATTGTATTGAAGAGAATATGATTCTTCATTATATTTTGAACATACATGGCTGATTGGATCAACTATTTGAAATGTTTGTTTAGCTGATTGACATATCTGATATTTCTATTGAAATGCATACATTATGTAGCAACATACCTTGCATTGTGAATGCATACTTTTCCCAGGCATACTTTACGCTGTTATAGAGGACCATACACAATAGATTGTTAGTATAGCTAATTAAATTTTTGATGTATGGGCATATACATTGGCTTTATGCTTCTTATTAGGGGGGCATGCTTCACATTTTGTTGCAACATACCTTTATTATGTTTGGCATAGATGTATGGGAAAATTAACTATTTTTACATTGGTTTTATGTATGGGTATATGTACATTATGATATATTGGTTTTATGCATGTATGAGGAGCATACCTCATGGGGGAGAATACTTTGCATTAGCTTTGCATTGGCATATATGTTTTATCTATGTATGGAGATATATACATAAATAGTTATTAGTTGATTATAAATATGTAGGAAGCATCATTGACTTATGGTTGGCATATTTTATATTGGTTTATTTTTGCATATATGTGATCATGCTTTCTATATTCATGGTTGAATTATATTGCATACTTGTTCTATGTAAGAACTACATTTGAATATGTGTAAGACATATATTGGTTATGCATATATGGACTCATGTATTTTGGTTATTCTTATGTGGATAAGATTTAATTTTGGTTATTCTTAAGCTTATGTGGATTCATGAGATAAGATTTTGATTATGAGATTCATTTGGTTATGATTATTAATTTGGTTACACTTATAAGTTGTCCTTATGAATTGAAGATTAGAATATCATGGACTTGATATTCTTATCATGGATCAGGGATCCGTTGTTGAGCATTTGGTGGACATCATGGACTTCACGTCTGGAGACCATTTCTCTGAGCACTTGGTGAATATCATGGACTTGATATCTCTTGGATCAGGGATCCACATTTGAGTAATTGGTGGACATCATGGACTTGATGTTGATAGACCATTACTCTGAGCAATTGGTGAATATCATGGACTTGATAGACCAATGCTCTTAACATCATGAACTTGATGTTATGTCATGGACTTAAAATCAATTGAGTCATTGAGACTCGTGGATCTAATAAATCCACACTTGGCTGGAAACCATCATGGACTTGATGTTAATCTGAATATTCTGGACTTGATATTCTATCTATTGAGTCGAGGAGACTCATGGATCTAGGAAATCCACATCGGGTTGGTAAGCATCATATGACATGATAATGATGATTTTCATATGGATATGAAATCTATGCTTTGGGAATGATGATAAACATATGTGACTTATGTTCTCATCATATTTTGGTAGATAGGGATCTACCTTCGTAGATGTGAAATCTATGGCCCAACATTGAATTTGGAATCCATTATAGTTATGTTTTTTTTGTCACCTCTATCAGTGGATGATAGATGGAATGAAGGAAAAAAAGATAAGATTGATCTTTTCCTCAAGTCCAAGAGGGAGTGTTGATATTTTGGCCTTTACAACAAAGATCAACATATTGGATGATTAAATAAACAATAAATATATTATTTATATTTTATATTGAATCTTGTCTAAATTGATTTAATAATAATAATAAATATAAGGGATATATTTATTATTATTATATAAGGATCGATTTAAGATAATTAAATATAAATATAAGAAACAAATATGTATTATACTTGGGAGGGCCCAAGTTGTCATTATGGTAATTTCAATAATAAATAAATATAAGGTTATTATTTATTATTATACTTGGGATGGGCCCAAGTCGGCGAACTTGGGAGGCCAAGAGTTTACCTTAATTTGCTCATATATTAGAGCGAATTGGAGAAGGTAAGAGATATACCAAAAACACAACGTGTGTCCTCTTCCTTCAAGAAACAAGATCCTAGAAGCGGAAAAATTCATTGGCATTGAATGGAGAAATACATCTTCCTTTAGATTGTGATTTTACTCTACCCTTAGAAACAATATTGATCATATTTAGAGAATATATTATTTGGGTATAAGGGTAGCAAATTTTGGTATTAATAGATGCAAATTTAATCAGATTTTGAGGAGGGAAATCAGACTTTGGAGGAGTGAATATGATCATATTACAAGTAGCAAAGTGTATTGAAAAAGGGAAAATTTGATCGACAATAAAGTTGCAGGTTGGAAGTTGTGAATACACATCAAAGGCAGTAAATTATATATTACTATTAAGGGTGAATTCGCCTACCACTAAGGTGCAAATTTATACAATAAAAGGGTAATTTTGGAGCGATCTAGTAGCAGGTCTAAGGCAATTACAATCTGGTCCAAGGAAAAAATGAAGTGCAGATTGGTGACACTTTGGAGAAAAATTAAAGAAGCCCTAGGTGGGCTGACCTGGCACATACATATCTACACATTTTGGAGAGTTTAAAGGCGCCAATTTGAAGACCATTTTAGAACTACAATTTGGGTACTATCTCTCTTTGTTTTCAATTATTTCCCAATATCTTGTGCTTAGTCTTGGAAGATCTCTAGAGATTAAACATTCCTTGTGTTTATTTGGAAAATATTTTACATTCTCTATCCCATTGGAAATAATGAATTGTCATTCGATTTGAAGTGAGTTTGAAGAAATAAATCCTTCATAATATTTCCAAAATAACTGCAATATCCTTCCAGCCATTTTTGTAGCCTTTTTACCACCTTTTTCTTTTTGGAAAACACAACCATTACATCAAAACTAAAAACATTCTACAGTTTAATTAATACACAATCCTACATTTCTCATCACCTAAATCCTCTTTTGATATTAAATGAAAGTCTTCAATCTTTGTTTCACCTATTCTATCAAAAGATAGCGCCCTATTTGATAGCTTATCTCCCTCCTTATTTCCTAATCACATTACATGAGTTAAATTAAAATCCTCCAACGAAGTTTACTCCTTAGTGATTAAATCAATGTATTTTTCAAGGTGACATGCATTTTTATTTCCTTTTATGATAGCTTGAATATTGATAAGTGAATCTCCCTTGACATGTAACTTTGTAGCTCCCATCATCTTTGCCACTTTTATAGTCGTTAGAGCTGCTATGGCTTCTGCTACATTGTTAGTACCTTCATCTAATTTCTTCCTCCCCATTTCTATGGTGTTTCCATTCCAGTCTTGGATTATAAATCTTTCTCCAGACAAACGTGGATTACCTTTTGACACCCCATCAAAGCTAACTTTCCACCATCCCTCTTTTGGATTTTCCCATTCAATCACCTCAAGGTCCTTAGACACTAGATTAACCCAGCTAAGCCCATTAACGAGCTCTTGTACTAGATTTTTATTCTTTTAGCTATTACACAATTACAACAGTCACATATCAAAGTACCTTGATTACATGATACCTAGACTCCTCCATGTCACACACTCTAAAAATTAAATATTTTTTTCCCAAATAGACTATAGAAAAGCCAATTTTTTCCTTTCTATTTCCTCTAACAAATCTTCTTCCACATTCCCAATACAATCTATCGAGCTATACTCCATCTTGTTTTTGTTCACCCAATAGAACTTTAGATCACAATAACGTGTTGCAAATCTACAACTGAAGGTACACAACATCACTTTTGTCTTCTATTTTTCTTCATTATGCCTTCACTTCTATATTTACACACGTAATTTTTCATTCCTAACATATTGATATTGCTCATCCTACACAATCAATATTGCTCAATTATTTCCAAGCGTCATCTCCAAAAGTTGATATCCCTAGTGCTATGTTTTGAATAAGTAAAAGCAGGTTTTGAAAGGTCCCAAAACCTTGTACATAAGATCAGAAGATAGACAAAGATGATCAGTCAAGCATCAAAAAAACTGGACAAAAGAGAAACAGGGGCCCTAGGCCCTACAAACCAAAAAATAGAAAAAGACAGCGCCGGAGAAAAGATAACACAAAGACAAAAAGGGAGAAAATAGGGAGTTAGCTGCTCTCCATCAGATGTTTCACCTGCTCCACAAGGAGCTCCATATTATCCACTGATAGCCTAAGATTGTATGTGTCTTTCTTCTTTATGCTTGAGCAAGTATGGATTCTAGTGCCCATCCCCTCTTTGGGGTCCTTGCTCTCCTCCCCTCTCATGGCTTCAAATCTCTCCATCAAGTTCTTGCATTTCTCAACAGATACTTTCAGAATGTTATAGCTTTGTTCGCAAATTTTTCTAACCATCAGGTCCATTTTTTCCATTTTACCTTCCAGTGAGGACAGATGCTCCTCAATCTTGTTGACTTCACCCTCTTTGCTGTTTATTTTATCCTCCATAGCCAACACCTTTATGCCCAGTTCCCCAAAGGCTTCAGCTTTTTTAATGGCTTCAGTCCAATTCTTCAGATTGGTAGCCATGGAGTCTTCCCCGAAGGTAGCAACTTTTATCATACCCACTATCTTAACATGTTCATTGATATCAGTCTTCATTTTCTTAATGTCCTGAGCAATAGTGGCCATGAACTTCTCAAAAGAGAGGATGTTATCTTTCTGATCCACTCCAATATTGAATCTCTCCTTAGCATTCCCAGTGTTTTCAGAATTAGTCTTACCTTGAAGACTAGCCTCTTTTTCCTCAACCTCTATTTTAGTTTTATCCTTTTCTTTCTCCATGTTCTCTTTATTATCCAAACTCTCGTGACCAGGGATCTCCTCATCAAACAAAATAAGGATACCCTTGTTCCTCTTTGATTTCTTGAAGGTAGAGATCTTAGGCTTGAAGTTAGCTTTCCTTTTTCTCTAGCTTTTGGGAGTTTCTTCATCTTCTGTTCTAAAACCCTCTAGATTAGGGTTCATATCCTGATTCTCCAGTTTATTCTTGGAAATCTTTGAAGAACTGCCCTTCAAACTTCCCTTACCCCTAGTGCTAGGAATGTTCTCGTCCTCAGTGTCTTCATCAAATCTTTCCCCTGATTCATCATCCTCAGTCTCCACATCATTGAGAATTTTTCCCTTACCAACAAATTTATCCAACTTCCTCATTTTTAAAACATCGTAAATGAGGACCATTAAGCCTTGGTGGGAGGCATGATCCCCAAAAGGGTCTTTCTGAAATTCTTTCATGGTGACATTCAGAGAGCTCATTAAATAGAAAGGAATGCTGATGTTAAACTTTACCATCCCTAGTGCTATGTTAAACTTTACCATTTTATTTTATTATTCCATCAAGTAAGTTCCATACAGTTTATAGATATAAGTCACACCATTTTTTGCAAACTTTTGTAACATTAAAACATAATGCACCAAAGCAGTGATGAGAGAGCAGTGATGGCAGAGAAGTGACAGGTGGTGCAATTGGTAGGATTGGAACCGGAACAACCACGGTCAGCATAGTCAGGGCCAGAATCGGTCAGGATTTCCCTATCTTAATTTAGGGGAAGAATATGTTGTATGCAAGGATGTGAAAAAAATCCTCAGACATCGACCCATTGTTCAGAGGGTTTTGGATTTGGGTGGAAAATGATATGTTGGGGGGTTTTAGTCACATGATTTTGCAAAGAAATTTCTAGCATATTCTGGTCAGAAGGATCCCATGAAGATATTTCAGGGCAAGGCAGTGGTACAACCGGCAAAACCCATGTTCGTGAACCCATGATTCCACATTAAAAAGAAAGACCCTAAGGCCATTAATGAAAAATAAGATCACCTATTGGAATATTTGGATCTTCTTCAAAAAGGACCTCCCTCGGTGAAAGGCACAATCCAACGTGTTCTTCCTAAGAAGAAAGGGCTAAATGGGATTACTCCAAAAAAAAACCTAAAGAGGTGTTCCAGGGCATTATGTCTTTCAAAGTTGGAGAAAATTCATGCAAAATACAATAGGAACTTGTGTTCCCTCCCTATGACATGCATGTAAAGGGTATCCATCGTCGAAATTTTCAAAAAAAAATTTGGCGGGAAAATAGAAAACCAAATATGGCTTACAGGATGCAGGGTTTTTGGAAGCCAAATCTTCTGAAGGGCAAACAACTTATTTTTGACATCTGTGAAGGCACCCCCCAGTCTCTCCAAAGGTAGTCTCTTTGCATACCAGCCCAATGAATCTTTCACAAGTATCAACATCGTTTGTGCCTTCTCTCAACCCTTCTAGAGCCCCCTTCAATCGAAATGTGGGCAGGCCTACGAAGATATGGATGAAAAAATAGGTCCAAATACAAGTTGATCGGCCTAATGTAGGGAAACCCCCATGTCTGTTGTTCTCCCTTAACATATGCTCCAGCACCAGATTAGGGTTCTTCGCTAGACAACTTTGATTGGTAAGTGTGTTAACTCTCTTGTTACATTTCTTGTAATTAAAGCTTAGGCATCTGAAACTTGGGTAGGCCTGCAAGATCTTTTTATGTTGGATGTGTAATCAAATTTTTTCATTGCTTTATTCAGATCTAAAGTAGTGAGAGACTATATTCACAAGGAGAAAGGGTGGTTTTGTCAGGGTTCTAGCCTTATCACATTTCTTTGGACTCCAAATTTTGGTCCACATCCTAAGACTTATCATTTTCCCCCATTGGATCTCATTTCCCTCACTCCCTCTGGAATATAGGGACCTATATATAATTGAGGTGCTAGCTAACAAATAGGGGATTTTTAGCAGGCATGACCTTCTACCTTTTGAATTCACTTACATGGAGGTCAAGATGTGTATCCTAATTGTTGACTAGTCGAAGGATTTCCCCTTGAAAGTCCAAATTAAATCCAAATGGGGTTCTTGGGCACAAAGGTTAGTGACCCAAGAGGAGAAGATTATTCATGAGTGCCAAGACAAATTGGGTCATCTGAATACCCATTGCCAGGCCTCCTTATGCTCTATATCAGGGAAAGATGGGGACAAATCTCAGGATTGTGTTCAGGGAATAGAAGAGCAGTCCTTTACAAGTAGGCATTATGACAGGTAATATGGTGGGATAATTGTCAGTTTCTTTACTCTGCTCTGTCACTTTTTATGGATGTATTATGCCTCACATATTTCAATCCTGAGTCTCCAGATCATGGGCTCTAAGCGAAACAGACAACCATTTTCTTCTTCTCAAAAAACTCCAAAACCAGGACATCAGTCTTGGGCTAGAAATGTGAATAATGAAAATTTTCATGAGCAGACTAAGAGCACAAAACACACCTCAGGCATCAGTTATCCACTTGCAGAGGCAGTTGAGGAAATACTTATTCTCGTAGATTTGGGGGATCTGCCTCAAATTCCCTCCTCTTTTTCCCAAATGGAAGGAAGACCTAGCATGGCCTTGGTTACTCCTGCTTCTAGCCCCCAAAAAAGGGAACAAAACCTTCCCCATATAGAGTTTGTACAGGCCTTTTCACCTAGAGAGGATACGTAGGTTCACCCACTTCTTTCAATGAGGACAAAGGAATTTCAGTGGATAAGTGATACCTAAGACTCAAATTTGGCCAATCTAGACAGGGATCTTATGGTGGAATCGTTAATACCGAAGGTTGCAAAAAGTAAAATTGATAATCTTTATAATGGATCAGACCATTCCCAATAGGATTCAAACTTGGAAGATCAAGTCCAACCTATACTATAGGGAGGAAATGCACCAGAGGATGTTGTAACTGAGAATGTAGTCACATGCTCAATTTTCCAAATAGAGTTAGATATTACCAAGTCTGCGAAGATTAGCTCTCATAAGAGACTAAGGGGTAGGCTGTCAAAAGTTTCCAAGCTCAGGGAGGAGATAGCTATGGGAGCACATCTAACCTTAAATTTCCAAAGGACCCCCAGAAAATACAAGGAAGAGGCTTCAACAATGATCTTGAAACACATAATTGGAAGTAGGAGGGCGACTAGCTCTCTAAAAGGATTTTGAGGATGTTGTCATGGAATGTTAGAGGATTGAATGCCTCTAACAAGGCTCGTCTCATAAAAAACTAGATCCTTATGGGAGGAGTAGACCTGATGTTACTTCAAGAGACCAAGTTATCAGAAGAAGCAGGAAACAAAGTTTTCCCGATGTGGCATAATTAGGGTTATCTTATTTTGGCCTCGATAGGTTCTTAGGGAGGGTTGGCTATTCTTTGGGATAGACACAAATGCCAAGTTTCCCTAATCTCAAAGAATACAAATTAGATGGCAGTGGAAGTTACAATTTTCTCTCTCTCTTTTATCCTGGTTAATGTTTATGGTGCAACCTCACTGTTAGGCAAGCATAGACTCTGGACTTCTCTATCTCAGCTTTTAGAAGGTCTGAAAGGTAACAAAATTATTATAGGAGGGGATTTTAATGCTACTCTAGGGCTACAAGATAAGATGGGTGGTGGAACTCCATCCCTAGAAGTCACTAATGATTTTCAAAACTTTATCGATGGTAACCAACTACTAGATTGTGTCCCTTTTAATGGAAAGATTTTGTGGTCCAAAAAGTGGAGAGGCAATAACTTTGTTGGAGTGAGGCTTGATAGGTTTTTGGTGAACTCACTCTGGCTGGTTGAGCATGGGATTTGTCAGTCTTTAATTCTTTCCTTAACTGGATCAGATCATTTTGTCATGTCTGCGGAAATTCAAACAACTCCTTTGAACAATAGACCACGACCATATTTTAAGATTGAGAAAATATGGCTTAGGGACACCAATTTCTTATCATTACTGAAAACTTGGTGGTCCCAAGCACCACATACAACTGGAACATAAATGTTCAAATTGTCTAAGAAGCTGGCTTTTAAGAAAATCAATATGAAACAATGGAACAAAAATTCCTTTGGGAATATCTTCAAGCAGAAGGTAGAAATCCGACAAAAATTAGAAAAGATTCAAGAATCCATTCTTAGCAAAGGCATGACTGTGGAAATATATGAAGAGAAGAAACTTAACAATAAAAAATTGGATGAACTACTACTCAAAGAGGAAATATTCTAGCGGCAAAGATCGAGGGAGCTGTGGCTAAGAGAAGGAGACATAAATACCTCATTTTTCCATATGTCTGCCAAATTTAAAAGACACAAAAATTCAATTTTCCAAATTAATGATGGCAATGGTATGATTCTTAATAAGAAAAGGGATATCCAAATTGAAACCTCCAGATTCTTTTCACATCTCCTCTCAGCGGATCCAGACGCAGCCCCCAACCAACCCCCTCCCATTATCAATTGCATTCCATCGTTAGTCTCAGATGTGGATAACAAGGCCTTGTTGGCACCCTTCACTCTGGAAGAAGTTCGATCCATGGTATTTTCTATGAATGCAGACAAGGCTCTAGGTCGTGATGGGTTGACACCTTTCTTCTTCCAAAAGTGTTGGGATTTCATGGGCACAGACATCCTTAAGGCAACGGAGGAGTCTAGGAAACATGCCTACATGCTTAAGCAGTTCAATGACATAATCATCACACTCATCCCCAAGTGTCAGCACCCCTCCTCCTTCACTGATTTCAGGCCAATATCACTTTGCAACACCATTTATAAGATAATTTCAAAATTAATGGCCACTCGCTTGGGGAAATTGATTCCAAAAATTATATCAGAACAACAAGGAGGATTTTTCCCTGGTAAAGACACGATTGAAGGTACTCTAATTTCACATGAAGTCCTCTACTCCATTAAAGAAGGCCTTCCAAAAATGGTCCTAAAACTTAATATGACTAAGGCATATGACAGGGTTAATTGGCAATTTCTGAGTTCAGTGATGGAAAAAATGGGCTTTGACAAAAGATGGATTAAATGGATAATATCATGTATTACGAGAGCAAGATTCTCAGTCATGGTTAATGGCACACCATGTGGATATTTTTCATTGTCACAAGGAGTTAGATAGGGGGGCTCCCTCTCTCCTTCCCTCTTCATTATCCTTGGAGAAGGACTCAACAGAATCATTTCCATGAAAAAATCCTTGGGCATGTGGGAAGGTATCAGTATCAGACAGAACCAACTAAAAATTTTGCACACTCTCTTTGCAGATGACTCCCTGCTATTTGTTAAAGGATGTGTCGAGGAAGCAATTGTTATCAAGGAAACTCTGGCAGAATATTGTGAGGTGGGGCAAAAATTAAATGAGGGTGTTGATGTTTGTAGCTTCAGTCGTATGATCATTAGAATATATATAATACATGTTGATTAATAATAATATATTATATATGTTATATTATTATTAATCATATGAAATTTAATATTTAATATTAAATTATTATATTATTCTTAATTAATAATTTATTGGTGAAACATTATAAGATTGATTAACTTATGATTAATAGGAAGAGGCATGTCCGTTCTTATAAATAATAATGAATAGACATGTCCCATGAAGGGACATGTCTCTCCTAGCCTCATTCCTAACATAAATGAAAGAGAGATTGTTGCATTTGAAAAACACATACAAAATAGAGTGCTATTACA
>MU227994.1:1930093-1958908 GCA_018584345.1 Thuja plicata | reverse complement strand
AGTGGGCTTGGTGGTGGTTTGGGTGGTGCTGGTTGTGGTAGTGGTCTCGGTGGGGGAGTTGGTGTGGGGGCTAAGGATTCTAAGGTGGTCAAGCATGCTAAGAAGCCTTGATCTGGTAAGTGGACGCTACTGTATTGCTTGTAACTTAATTTCCTGCTGTTAATGTTTTATGAGTTTTATACTATACTTGGTCTTTTGTCTCATAAATGCTCTATTCTGTGCAGGTTGGTTGTACGCTCTCAAATATATGTTCTTAGGAATGGCGAATAAGTATTTTGGCGAATAACTAGGCAGTTAGTATTATTTTAAGACTAGCATGTGTTCAGAATAGTTTTGTTTTGCATCGTCTAGTTTATGTCGTAGTTATTCTGAAGTGGGACATGTTGTTCATATCCTAATCTTGTCGAAAGGCTTACAGGCATATCGAAGATGCACCAGTGAGGAATTGTAATGTGAAGCCTTGTTTTTAATGGACATGGTATCAATGATGTTTTTTAAGGTGTATGTTGGCTCGAAAAAAATATGATGATTTCTAAATTTTAAACTGTGGACAAATATCGAAAGCTAGTCGTGGGAAAGCTTTTAGTAACCAGAAATTGTCTTAAAACTTTTGAATTATGTAGCTAAATATTGATTGTGTGCGATGAGCGAGTTTTTAAAGTAGGGTGTAAATGGTAAAAGTTTCGATATTAGATGGGAACCTTGTCGAGAAATGTAGCGATAAGTGTTTATGGACAATGATTTCTGCCGCGCACATTTTTAGTATATTGTATGTTTTTATGGAGTGTGACGGGGGAATAAAATCTCTGTTGTAGTGACGAGCTGGATTAAGTTGACCCGTGAGCTGACAGGAATTTTTATTAATGTCCAGTGCGGGCTGTTAAATGGCTACTATGTTACAAGTGGTGTAAAAGCTCGTATAAGACTGATGTATTGTTGCGGTGCATGTTTCCTGAATTGTTGAGAGTACGTTTGTAATTTAAGTTGATTTAATTCAGCCCATGAGCTGACTGAAATTTTCATTTGACGTTTTGTGGGGCCTATAAATTGTACACGATATTCTAAGTTTGGCGTTAACGTTCCTAAAATAACAATATCTTTTAGGTATCACGATGGTGCTTTGCTTCCAGAATTGTCGAGAGTACGTTTGTTATTAAAATACGTTGGTGAATTTGCAAATTATCCTCACTGATAATGAATATCACGACACATTGGAAGCGAGAAATTGGGAATCAGCACGACAAATCTTTTCTTCAGATGTTTATATCTTTATCTGATGGATTCGATGGAGCCTTCATCATTTTCTTTATTAAATGTATCCTAGTTGGGGGACAACGAGGGTATTGGCTTAAAAGCAAACTAATACGTAACTTTATTCCAACGACGATGACCGGTTTGGTTTGTTCGATATTTGGTCATCTCAAATCATAAATCTATGTGAAAACATCATTACTTGTGTGCTTCTAACGCTAGTAGAATTTGAATTTGTACGTTAGTAATGGAGTTTTACGAAATGTTGAAATGAACCTTCTGTAAATAAAATAATAGAACTATCAAGAAATATTATAATTTGAAATTAAATTGATAGATATAAACTAAATTTGGAATATATTGATGATGGTTTTTGTCAATTGTGTAATGGAGTTTGTCCATAGTTAAAATTTAAAACACTTGTAAACTTCATTTGCAAAATCTTGGGGCAAGTGTTGTGTAGCCCTTTAGGGCCCGTTTGTTTCAGGGTGGAATTGGAATTGAATGGGAATTGGCATTTCCGAATTCCCAAAAATGTTCAATTCCCTGTTTGGTGGAAAAATTAAAAATTGGAATAGGGTTATGCGAATTCTAATTTTGGGTCAGTTTGAGCATTCCACAATTCTTTCTCAGACCTGTTATTGGAATTGGAATTGAAAGTATTATTTTGGGAAGGAAAATTCATTCCCATTTTTGTTTTAATAATATATATTATATTGCTATAAGGATGTATATATATATATATACATGTGTATATATACACACAAGTATATATACACATGTGTGTATATATACAGAAATGTATGTATATATGTCTATATATGTGTATATATACATGTGTATATATATATGTATACATGTATATATGTGTATATACACATGTGTATGTGTATATATACATGTGTCTGTATAAATGCATGTGTATATACACACATGTGTGTATATCATGTGTGTATGTGTATATATACACATGAATGTGTACGTGTGTATATATATACATATATATAAACATATGTATATATACACATATGTGTGTATAAACACGTGTATATATGTGTATATGTGTGTATATATACATGTGTATGCATATATATACATGTGTATATATATACATGTGTATATACACATGTGTGTATACACACACGTGCATGTATACACACACACATGTATGTATATACACAAGTGTGTATATATGTGTATGTGTGTATATACACACACATATGTGTGTATGTATATACACGTGTGTGTATATATGTGTATGTATATACACGTGTATATATGTGTATGTGTGTATATATACACATGTGTGTGTATATAAACACACGTGTGTGTGTATATGTGTATGTGTTCAAAAACAAAGTTCCAATTCCTATTCCAATTTTGTGGAACCAAACTTTGAATCTGCATCTTCTCAGTCATCTTCCAGGTGAACCAAACAGGACAGCCTAATTCTAGAATTCATTTTGAGAATAGCCCAATTGCCAGAATGGATTCAATTCTAGAATTGGCAATTCCAGCATGCACAAATTCCACGAAACAAACGGGCCCTTAAGCTCATGGTTTTGTTTGTATGATATTTGGTCATCTCAAATCATAAATGTATGTGAAAACATCATCACTTGTGTGCTTTTAATGGAGTCAAATTTGAATTTATGTGTATAATTTGAAATTAAATTGATAGATTAAACCAAATTTAGAACATATTGATGATGCTTCAAATAAAAAGTTAAGACGTAATTACACTTTTAAAACTGTGTAATTTTTTGAGTCAAACTCCTTGCATACTTTTAGGTTGAGTATGCTTAACTATGAAGATTGTCCATGGTTAAAATTTAAAATGCTGGCAAACCCTATTTGCAAAATCTTGGGGAAAGTGTTGTATTGCCCCTTAAGCTCATCAATTGACAAGTATGAGATATTGTCCACAGTAATTTATTTTTATTTTTGATTAATTTTTCAGAAATTATATTCTTTATTATGAATATATATCTAAATGTCTTACGAAACTTTTTAATGCTAGTATTAAAATTTGAAATGACTTGAAGTCACTTGATGAATGAATAGTTAAAGATTAGAAAAAGTTTTAGGTCACTAACCTTGAAAATAAGATAATGTAAACAAAGTTCTCAAATCTTTTGCAACAAATAATAAATACTATGTTTATAATAATTTAATTAAATATAATAATTATTGTAGATATTGAAATAGTGGTAAAATATTTTATGTAGATATTTTTTTTCAAGGAGCGAGAGTGGATTCTTGAGATTAGATACTTGAGATATTAGAATAGTATATCAAATAGTAAAAAAATTAAACAAAAGACATCCCAATAAATAAAACTTGCTTAAATAAAATTTGCTAAAAAGAAACAAAGAAAAGTGTAGAAGAAATTATTGATATGGACTTCAAACACTACATCAAATTCATGTTCGTGTATAGGAGCTTACGATATCTTGGAGATGAAATTCATTGAAAATTTTGGTATTTCTATGGTATGTTTCTTAGCTTAATTCCTTTTGATGTGTGGTTAAGACTCTTGGAGATGAAATTCATTGAAAATTTTGGTATTTCTATGGTATGTTTCTTAGCTTAATTCCTTTTGATGTGTGGTTAAGACTTTTGGAATTAAATTTTTAATTATTGTTAAATATCTAAGGTACTTTTTAATGCTATTGTTAAAGTTTAAAATATGTTGGTAAAGAAGTAGCTAAATCTAGTAAGATTTTTGTATATTTTGTAAGGAAAGTGGAACAACTTTTGACATTAATCTTGAGAGTATTATGTAGAAACAAATTGAGATATATTATTAAAGTAAGAATATTTCTAATATAACTAAGTTTATATAATTACAATATTTAATAGAAATATTTATAAATAAATTAAAGTTTAGGTAGTGAAACAACTTTTGACATTAAATTTGAGAGGAGGATTCTCTAGAAAAATTTCAGAGCTTTACTAAAGTTAATGTAAATTTAATAGAAATAAATATAAATAAATTTATGTAGTCAAAAAAAAATAATAGAAATAAATATACATAAATTAATGTTGGTCTACCCAATTTATGTTGAACTAATTTCAATATACATTTGTAGAACAAGCTTTTCACAAAGAGTAGCACTCATAGGAGATCTTAAGGCAACTTAAGCTAGCTCAATATTTGTGAGACTAACACAACCTCCATCATATGTACCTTAATATATATGAGATAAAATACATGAAACTCTTGAACGATATCACAAAACCATGAGATAAAACCCACTCAAAAGTGTGGTGCCTAGTTTATCTTCAATCCAAAATGCTCTAATGATGTGTCAAAACACACATGAACGTGTGTAATTCCCTTTTACAACATTATATTTTGTCCATTTTAGAAGACCCAACTTCTTGAGAGAATAAATTTTGAAATAGGTGTTTACTTAATGAATTGTGTGAAGTGTTAGAAAAGCTTGTGACATGCTCGATCAACTTATATTTGGCTACATTGGTTATGAACTTTCAATCAACTTCAAAACTTCTAAGGCATTCAAAATTAACATCAATCCTTACATTCTCAAAGTTTAAAAATGTAAATTTCAATATCTTTAGATCTACCCATGATCTTGCAACGAAAAATTTACCGACATGCTTATCTAGCTCATCCAAAGCTTTGTAGAATTTTTTAGACAAATCCGTGTTCAAATGTAAACTTACTATCAAATGTAACCTTATGTAAATGCAAGGTCGAGACACCATTTTCCTAATATTATCCCACTTGTCGAATACCTTACAAGAGAAAATGGAAGGCTTACACCACAATTTAATTGCTAAGGTCCATGATACTCATAGGCTCTAAACACCATTTAAACTCATGTGCTCACAACCTTAAACAACGAATATGCAATATTCATCAAAGTCTCTACCTTAACCAACATCACCCTACCATCCTCAACCAAGTTTATGACAAAATTATGTTGAACACCAATGTGCTTGGTCATGACATGAAAAGTTGGTTTCTTGGCTATAAATATCACGACGTGCTCTATTAAGTTATAAACAACTACATTGGTTACACCTTTTTTCTAATATGTTTCCACTTGTCGAATACCTCACAAGAGAAAAATGAGTGCTTACACCATAATTTGATTAAGCTTTGAACACCATCTAAACTCTCCTATAGTCACAACCTTAGTTAAACAAGTCTCCACCTTGACCAATTTCACCCTACTATCCTTTACATCTCTAAGAAAATTGTACTTAGCATCAATGTGTTTGGTCTTGGCATGAAAAGTTGGGTTATTGGCAGAAAGCTTGTGACCTTCTCTATCAAGTTATATGCAACTACATTGGTTATGGACTTTCAATCAATTTCAAAGCTTCTAAGGCCCTTTGAAATTGACTTCAAACCTTTCATTTAAAAATTTTAAAAACATAAACTTCAATATCTATAGATCTATGTATGATCTTGTAACAAAAATTTACCAACATACTTATCTAGCCCATGTAAAGCTTTGGAGAAAATTTTAGAGAAAATTTGTATTCAAATTTTAACTTACTATAAATAGTAATCTTATGTAAATGCAAAGACGTGACACCCTTTTCCTAACATCCTCCCTCTTTTCGGATGCCTTACAAGAGAAAAGGGAGTGCTTACATCATAATTTAATTGCTAAGCTCCATGCAGCCCATAGACTCTAAACCTCATCTGAACTTTCTTATGTTGACAACTTTAGGCCGATAGGCTTTGAACACCATCTAAACTCTCCTATGGTCACAACCTTAGTTAAACAATATGCAACATTCAACAAATTCTCCACCTTGATCAATTTCAGCCTACCATCTTTGACCACATCTCTGAGAAAATTACATTGAACACCAATGTGTTTGGTCTTGGCATAAAATTTGGTTTATTGGTAAGAAAGATCGTTACCTGATCTATCAAGTTATAGGAAACTACGTTGGTTATGTAATTTCAATCAATTTCAAAGCTTCTAAGGTCTTTGAAATTGACTTCAAACTTTTCATTTGAAAATTCAAAAACATATAAACTTCAATATATTTAGCTCTACTTATGATCTTGTAACAAACATTTACCAACATACTTATCTAGCCCATCTAAAGCTTTGGAGAAAAATTTAGACAAATTTGTATTCAAATGTAAACTTACTATAAATAGTAATCTTATGTAAAGGCAAAGTTGAGACACCATTTTCCTAACATCCTCCCACTTTTCGTATGCCTTACAAGATCAAAGGGAGTTCTTACATCATAATTTAATTCCTAAGCTCCACGTGGCCCATAGACTATGAACATCATCTGAACTTTCTTTTGCTGACAACTTTAGTTAATAAATATATGGAACATTCATAAATTTCCTTACCTTAACCAACTTCCCCTTCCATCCTTGTATCTTTGACAAAATTTTACTGAACATTAATGTGCTTGGTTCTGGAATAAAAATTTGAGCTCTTGGCTCTAGGAAGATCGTACTGACTATCACAATAAATTATCACTACACTTTATTTTATTCCAATATTTAAACATCGTCTCTTTAGCCAAATGATTATTTTATATGCTTCAACAGTAGAAAAAGAAACCACAACCTATCGCTTACTCATTAAAACTATTTCACCACGAAATAAAGTAAACATGTAAGAAGTGATTGGTATTTTTCTATCAAAATCACCTTCCAAGTTTGAATATACATAACCATGATTATCAACGGAATTCTGATCTCCTATCTAATTATCGCGACAACACAAAATAATCCAAGGTACCTTTCAATTATCTAAAGACTCTTTCAACTCCATACCAATGAATTCTACTATGATTTGACATATATATGGAAAACACTCATCACATTAATAGGAAAGAAAGAAGAAAACCAGGAAAAAATGTTGGAGCTCATCACAACCTACCAACACACTCTCTACCTCAATAGGAGAACCAATAGAATATTCTAAAGAAAGGGCTATCAAAATCCCCTTGAAGGATCTCCATAACATTCCTTTTTGCAAGAGTTGAGGATGAGGAACAACTAGGAACAAAATATGTCAACCAAAGGCATTTTTCAAAAACTATCCCAAAAGATGCCACAATAATAGACCTAAGGAGATCCACATAAACCCTCACCACAACCACATTTCCCAACTAACACCACCAGTAGTACCATCATAAAAAATAGGAAGAATAAAAACATACCAACCATTAAAAGACCCCTAACAAGCAACGCCTACTTAGCTCCATCCGATGACCAGCAAAACTAGATGTAGTAAGAAAGAAACTAGAATTGGAACAATCCGTTGTATAGTCGCCTCATGTGGTTGTAGATCCCATAATAATTTCCACTTCTTTCTAAATATATAAAATTATTAACATGTGTTAATTAAATTTTTAATAAAATGAAAAAGAATAGAATGGTCACAAAAATATATTATTCATAAATAAATTCTCAATATATGAGTATATAATGTAGATTTTGTCGTCACACGAAAAGAACATACTAGTGGCAGACAAGGATCTCATCATGGAAATACTCTCTATGCCAACCCCCCACATGATAGAGCTAGATACAACCATGTACCAGTTGGATTCACACACACTACGCACCATGTTGATAAGTCAAACTTACGCAGATGAAGGGTCTAGGGATTGAGGGACTCAAACCGACCTATGCTCTCACACCATGTAGATTTTTCCGTCACACCCAAATCACGTACTAGTGATGGAGAGGGATCTCATCATGGATATAGTCGCTACGCGAATAAATAATTATTCTAAAAATATTTTATTATCAAAATTATGTTAGTAAAAAAGTAAAGTGACAAACAAAAGTCTTAAAACAAAAAATCTAATACTAGGGTGAGTGCAAGAAGTTGAGTCCACTTCTAAAGGTTTTTTTTGCGCGCGAAACCCACTTTGGGAAAAGAATGTTTTCTAAAGAAATTTTCCACCAAATTAAAACCCATTTTAGATATGATTACATGTATTATATAAATACATAGTTTATTTTTAAATTGGACTAATTGTTTTAATTTTAAAAATAATTTTAAATAAAATAGGGCAATAAGCGTGAAATAACAGGTTTCCTTTTTTTTATAACATTAATTTATTTTCATATTTTTTGAAAAAATAAATTATATGACCTCAAAATACAGACAAATTTTTTCACTTTGAAAAAAAGAAAAACTAAAAAATGATGAGTTTAGGTCAACTTATGCTTGTCGTACACTAGGGGTTTTAAAAATAAAAATTACGCCCAATAAAAAAAATGTAGAAAACAATATATTCAGTAAAAAATTACATAAAAAATTCTCATCAATCTTGAGTGTCTTAAAATTGATATTCCAAAAGGATTAAAAAAAATACTTTCATTTAGGTCAAATTATGGTTGTCGTACATAGGCATGGAAGGTCCAAAAAATGTGAGTTTTAAATAGTTCATTTTAGAAACACCTAGTGAAATCCAATTTTTATTATCTAGGTATTAATATAAATTACATATTAGGAAACTAGAATTTGAGTAATACATTTCATATTTCGGACTTTTCTTAAGATTCAATCTTTAAGTGCTTCAATGTTTTTGGTCAATTGGGATAAATTTTGAAAAAGAGGGAAAACAGTTTCACTTTTTGTCCAAAAACTGGACTCAAATTCTTGCTGGCACCCACTAATAATTTTGATTTTTAAAAAAATTTAATCATTTTTACTTATATAAAAGAGAAATATGTCGTGCAAAGTAATAAAAAGGCATGTAGAGTTGTAGAGGACTCACACCTTCTACTAGTTGTGATAGCACTTGTTGACTTAATGCCCACTTTTTTTTATAATATTGCATGAATACTCGTAACTTTAAAGTAGTTATTTAGATGTTGGCATTGCAAAATTGAATAAAATTTATTTTGTACATCTAACAATAAACAAATTATGTGATGCTACATTAGTGCACCAATAAAATATGACTTAATGCACAAGTATATAAATCTCACTTTTATTTTGAAACCTTGAGAAAATTAATGCTTATATGACATCATATTTGATGATGTGACCCTAAAATCTTAGTTATAAAGATGGAAATTTCCATGTAAGTTGTTCAAAAAATGGGAAGTAATTTAATTTTTTCATGTAGTATTTTGAGAACTGTGAAGTTAGGGTGCTCAACTACAAGGTCCACTCCTCTAGTAGGATGAAATCATGGTTTTTGCCCCTTCCAAATAACAATGGGACCAACCACATATTTCATGCCTTTTTTTTACCATAATGTAGCCCCATCGAACATTTTACAAAATGTTATGACATTTTATAAACACAATGACATTATGTAATGAGATTTTGTTAATTAATGCACTAATGATTTTTACTCAAAAAAGTTTTACCTATTTTTATTTCAAATGTATTTGTATAGTAATTATAAAGTGTTGTATGGCTTGGCCCTTTGGTGAAATGGTGGGAGTTCTTTCCTGTAGTGCCTACAACCAAGCTTCAAGTCCCCACGGGTTCGCTCTATACCGCGGTTCTCAATGGAGAGTTGTTACCTTGACCCTTGGTGAAATAGTGGGGCTTCATGCCTATAGAGCTTACAACAAAGGTTCAACATTTTTTCCCTTTTCCCAAAATCAGATTTGATTGTGAGCCCCAAGTCCAATTGCCTCAACTAATTATAATTTTCCCAACTCAAGCTTAAAATATTTAAAGTTTTGAATGAGTGGGGCTTCTTACCTATAGTGCTTACAACCAAGGTTCAAATTATTTTGTATGGAAAAATGGCTCACTCTGCTAAATTTCGGAGAATTTTTGTAAGCTTTCAGAAAGACTGTCCTAGAGAAAATTTTTTTACTAAGAAAATTCCACTGCACGATCTGGATCTATAGAATCCTGACCCTACGCGCAAGCATGTTTCTCAAGGTTCAGGTCCTTTGCGTGCTCCGCTTCCTCATTCTTCAAAGGGTGTCCTCCCCCTGGGAAAAAGATCTGTTGCTTTTTCCATTGTGAAAGTTCGGAGTCAGGGAGGCCTCTGTTCCTCCTCTTGGCAGGTCCCATTCAACTATTCAAGATCGCATCTGACTTCTTTCTCAGTGGAACAAATGATCGACAATTCTCTTTTTTTGTGAAAACTAAATATGCCTACAACAATATTGGAAGGTTTTTTGGATCGAAATATATAGGTGAATTGAAATCTGGACCAATCCCAGCCTCTTTGAAGCATCGCTTAGATTGTAATGCTGAACTTACAAAGGATAACCCTAAGCAATGGGTGAAGGTTAAAAAAAGAAGAGATCGGGCTCCGGTTGTTTTGTGCATCTAACAATGAAAAAGGATTTTGGTATCCCCCTGTGTAATACCTTTAATGTACTTCATCGGGATCTAACGGGCTTGCCTTCCTTTCCCGATTCTCCAATTTTACCCTGCGACAATCTAGTACTTTCGTGAAAGAATCACATTGCGAACATCCACAGTCGATATTATCCTAATTTTTGATCATCCTGTGGACGGTATGAGGGAGGATTGTCTTCCACCAGAATCAATAATTTTTTTTTGATGTGACGCCAGGTGTGACAAATGTTATCCATATGAAATCAGGGAAGATTGAGAATATTAAAGAGCTATGCAAAAAATTCACTATTTTCGTCGGGTGGAATGGATATGGCACACCTATCAATTAAATTGTTGGTTGGTTTGAAAAGAAATATAAAGGACAGACCTAAGTACTTCTCTTCTCTCGAAAGATTTTTTTCTTTTAAAATGCAATAGTATATAATTAAAGGATAATTTCTAAATTAAGGAAACCCTAGTTTCAAAAATTGCAATTTTACCTTTATTGATTGGATCCCAAATTTTGATCCAAAAAGATTAATTTTTTTAAAAAATTGATAGGGCTATTCTTTTGCCGAATATTCCTCTTGAATTGATTTTCTCATATTTCTTTGTAAACATAGGTAGTCAGATAGGGAAATATGTAGGTATGGTAGAAACTAATAGACCCCAATCTAATAGCACGATTATTGTCAATATGGACATTGATACTTATACTATTAATCTGATTACTATTGAGTGCCTGAAGGATATTTATGTTATTAAACTAGAATTACTACAATAAAAAATTATCATAGAAATGGAAGATAGGCTTAAATTGGACACGAAGAATGTCTCTCCTCGCATTGAGGGTAATGTCTCCCCTTCTACTGTGAGGGTTGTGTCTCCAATAGAGGATATCAAAGAAGGGGAAATAGTGAAAGGAAATTTAAAATCAAAGGTCTCACATGGAGGCATCTCGGTAAAATTTAATGAGAATGAAGGAGGTTTTCGTATTGTATCTGAGACATTTCCATATCAGATTGAAATATGCAGAGAAAATACCACTAATACATGTAATAATATCTTAGATGCTGCCCAATGCCAAGTTGTGGCTGATCCTATTAACAAAAATATAGATGGTCCTTCTGAGATGGAGGAAGAGGTAGGATTATTCACTGAACATCTGTGTGAATTTGTTGTTAATGATTTAATGGATCAATTTATGAATGCAATATGTGACAAGGAAGAACTCTTGAGATAAACATAATTGTTGACCAAAGTTTGTTTGGAGGCTGAGGATGATCAGGATTCAATAGATATTGGTAATCTCTTATTAGATCTTGAAGATAGAGAGATAAAGGATCAGGATACACTTGGGATTGCATCTACTCTTCCTAGTTTGTAAGCCCCTGATTGTGCCAAATCTAGTAAGAAAAGAGGAAGGAAATCAAAACAGGAATTAAGTTTATTGGACGGTTGTGCTACTGGCCAAGCTAAATTGACAACTATTTTTTATGCAGGGAAGGGGAAGTTCCTTCCAAAGTCGCCATGAATATCCTAACTTGGAATGTTAGGGGCTTAAATGCCCCTAACAAGTAGAGAATTTTAAAAAGATGCATTTCTCAAACTAAAACTGATATAATTATGCTACAAGAAACCAAACTGGACAACAAAGAAATAACGAATTTTAAAAAAACACTGGGTTTTAGAGAGTTCTGGGGAGTTCCAGCCAGAGGAGCCTCTGGAGTTTTGGGATTCATTTAGGATCATAGTACGATGTCTCTTACTGAATTAGGGGATCACATTAACTAGAGTTGTGGACTTGTTAAGAGCCTCCAAACATCACTATGTTTCAGGATCTTCAATGTTTATGGCCCTACCCCCAATCTAGAGAAGAAAAGAGTATAGAAGAAAATTGAGAAGAAGTTGGAGGATTTTTTAGGTGATATTTCAATCATAGGATGGGATTTTAATACAATTACTAAAGCCTCAGAAAAATGGGGTGGCGTCCAAAGACTCCCCCATGTTGTTGAGGTCTTTAATAAATGGATCAATAGGAATGGCCTCTTCGAGGTCTACACACCAAAGGATGCTTTTACTTGAAATAATAGGAGAAAGGGTTTCAGATTTATTTCTGTGAAACTTGATATATTTTTAATCAATGGTAACCTGGAGGAATTACCATTCACCGTGTCTGCTGATGTTAAACCCATTTAAGGTTTGGATCACTACCTAGTAATACTAAATATAATCAAAGAGGGTAAACCGGATAATTGCCCTTTTAAATTTGAACAAATGTGGCTTAAGAGAGAGGGTTTTCTGGATATGATTGAAGAATGGTGGAAGGTAATCAAGGTGTCTAGATCTAAGTTATATTAGGTAGTAAAAAAATTAAAAATAATTAAGAAAAAATTAAAAGTATTAAACGCTGATCATTTTGGGAATATTTTTTCAAACAAAAATACTTTGGAGGAAAAAATGGAATATTTAAATGTGGAAGTAATGTTGAGAGGTATCCAGATGCAACCCTTTACGAGGATGAAAAGTGATTAATGAAGGAATATGAAGAGGTACTGGAAAGCAAAGAAATATTTTGGAGATAGAAATCCAGGGAGACATGGTTAGATGCTGAGGACAGAAATACCAAACTTTTCCACAATAGTACTAAAAATAGGAGAATAGTAAACAAGATCACCTCCATTAAACTTATGGATGGTGAAGTAATTGATGAACTTGAAGTTATATCCAAGGAGGCAAAAAGGTATTTTGAGAACATTTTCAGTGGACGAGGTGAAAGGAATATGGAAGCCCAAGATAACATTATTAGAAACATCCACAAAATGATCTCCCCCGAACAGAACAAATTTCTCTTAGAGAAAATTACCAAGGAAGAAGTGAAGCTAATCTTATTTAAAATGAACCCGGATAAATCTCCAGGACCTGATGGTTTCCTAGTATCTTTTTTTGAGTAGTACTGGGACTTCATAGGTGATGATGTGTCTGAGGCACTGGAAGGGGTACGAAATTTAGGAAAACTTTTAAAAGAAGTTAACAATACCTTTGTTGCCCTCATCCCCAAAAAGGAGAAAGTAGAGTCCTTTGATGATTTTAGACCTATAGCACTGTGTAATACCTTATATAAACTATTCACTAAAACAATAACTAGTAGGTTGCAAAAATTCCTTCCAAACTTAATTAGTGAGGAGCAAACAGGTTTTGTCCAAGGCAGATCAATATATGATGAGGTTATCATAGCACAAGAAGCTATACACTCTGTCCAAAATAATCAAGACCCTAGTATGTTAATAAAGTTAGATATTAAAAAAGCCTATCATAGAGTTGACTGGAGTTTTATGAAAAAGTGTTTGACTACCTTCGGGTTTCCAAAACAGTGGGTGAACATGATATCTGAATGTATCTCTACTCCAAAATTTTCTATTCTAGTTAATGACTCTCCCAAAGGCTTCTTTGGGATTAACAGAGGACTGAGTCAAGGTGATCCAATTTCACCCTTTTTATTTATAATTATGGGAGAATCTTTGGGGCAAGCCATCAATATGACTAGGCTAGAGGACAAGATTAAAGGAATAAAGATTACAAGTGGGATTAAACCAACGACGCATCAACAATTTTTTGATGATACTCTGCTTTACGGCCATATCTTTGAGGAAGAAATAACATATAAAGATATCATTGGACTATATGCTTTTGCTTCTGGGAAAGAAATCAATCCTAAGAAGGCTGAATTTTTTTTCTTTAATACTCCTGCAACTGAAATGGAGATCTGTAGAATCGTCAACTTCAAATCACAGAATCTACCCTACAAATATTTAGGACTTCCCTTGGAAAAAGGCATTAGAATGAAAAAATTATGGAATAATGTCACGGATAAAATTAATCACAAGATGGCTGCATGGAATAAAAAATGGCTCTCTTCGGCAGGAAGAGCGACAAAGTTGTAGTCTGTTATGTCTGCCCAACCCATTTTTTAAATGACCTGCATTGATCTTCCAAGCAAAAATAGGGAGAAAATTAATAAAATTCTTAGGTTTTTCTTTTGGAAAGGTACAGGGGACAAGAAAAAGTTCTCACTTCTTGCCTAGGATAAGGTGTGTCTCCCAAAAGAGGAAGGGGGTGCAGGAACAAAATCTATTAAACTACAGAGTAAAGTCCTAGGCACAAAACTTGTATGGAGAATGTATAAAAACCCACATATGAAGTGGGTCAAGATACTTACAGGGAAGTATCTCACCAATGTGGATCCCATAAATATTTTTAGGGAACTATCACCCCCTAAAGGCTCCAAGATATGGAATTTTATGTTGGACTACGGATACATCATCCAAGATAAGCTTACATGGAATCTTGGGAAAGGAGAAGAGGCCCTTTTCTAGCAAGATTCTTGGGGTGGTTATAGTGCCTTGGATTGTAATATGAATCTTGAGAATTCTTGCAGGTCTCTGACGGCTAAATTAGGTAAGAGAGTTATTGACTATGTTACCTTTGCAGATGAGGGTATGGGATGGCAATCAAAGAATTAGATAGATCTTGGTCTTCCCCCAACAGATGTTGCGGCTTTGAATAGAAGTTTGGAAGACAGGAAAACATCTTTAAACCTTAAAAAGGATACGTTGGTTTGGGATGGTAGTAAAATTGGAGATTATTCAGTCAAGGAAGGTTATAACTTGTTGAGATCATGACTTATCAACAACTTTGACTACCCTCTGACAACTTTATTTTGGCATAAATATTGTCTTCCTAAGGTCGGTTTCTTCTCCTGGCTTGTATTGCATGAAAAGATTTTGGCAGCTGATAAATTTGTGAAGATGGGCTATCACGACCCAAGAAGATGTCCATACTCTACTCAATGCTAGACATGGATATGTTCACAACTTGGGTGGGTATCTGCACTTCTGAACAATATATCTAATTTACTAAACTCTTTACCTTTCCTCAGATGAGGAAGCATTTATGGCTCACTATGGATTGCTTCCCCTTCAATCATTTTATGGGAAATATGGAAAGAACGAAATAGGAGGATTTTTCAGGAAAAGAAATTGGATGTGGGCCAACTTATTATTTAAATTGAAACCTCTATTGTAGAATTAACAAATAATCATAAGATAAATAAGGATAAAAAGGAAATGACTATGTCACACTGGGACAAGAAGATGAGAGGTAAGTGGCATGGTCTTTTTATCCCTCCTTTTATTGGAAATGGAGGTATATCTTCAAAAAAGAAGATAGATGAATGTAAATGGACACCACCAAAAGAAGGTTGGCTAAAATTAAAATTTGATGGTGCTTCTAGAGGTAACCCAGGCTTGGATGACATTGGATGCACAATTCACAATATGGAAGGAAAGGAGGTGGAAAAATTAGCTAAATACATAGGAAACGAGACTAACAATGGGGCAGAATTACATGCTCTGGTAGAAGGATTATTACTATGTAGACATTTAGGATGTAAGAAATTAGAAATTGAAGGCGACTCAACTATTATCATCAATGCCTTAAGAAAAGGCTATCTCCTTAACTGGAGATTAGATGCTATGTTGGCCAGGGCTATTTCTCATTGCCAGGATTTTGATAAATTAACAATTAACCACATTTATATTGAAGGGAATAAAAGAGCAGATGAACTAGCTAATCAAGGAATCCAAGATATTCTCACTAGATAGTCATGTTCCATTAGAATTCACATTGAATCATTTCACAAATCAAGCAATAGAATTTGTAAGCTACCTTAATCAAATTCATTTTCCTTCATTAAGAATGCAGAGTAATCATTTCATCTAAAAAAAAAAAGAGTCTAAAACAGAGGATAATCGTTCCCCTTATCTCCTTAAGAAATTAAAAAAAGCCAAGTATAGTAGATTTAAATGCTAAAGATTGAAAAAAAAATATAAAAGGAGCTAGTACTTATTCTGATTAAGCTCAGGTAGTCTCTTTGTGTTGCACCCCTTCTCCCCCAGTCTTTGTTATTTTAAGAAACCCGTCCATGGCGGAGAGCACTCGTGTCATGTTATCATTCTTAGGGATGGTAACTATATCATTCCTCACTATCCATATGAGATGGTCATCCTTTATTTTCTTGATTTTCTTAGAGAAATCTTGGACATCCTGGCTGGAAGTAGAAATTTTCACATCAAGGGCCATCAGTTTAGCTATACTCCCACTCCGATAGATTACAGGATCAATAATGCTGTCTATACTCTACTGATACATGTTCTTCATACCTCAACATTGATAAAATCCTCACACGTGCCCTGATGAGAGCCACATCCCATTTCGGTGAATTATTTCTCCATATGTGTGATGCTTGCTTGAAGGGTTTCTACCATGAGCTCTAGTTATTCATGGACTTTTTTTATAGTGTCCCTCTTGAATGAAAGTGAATAATTCCACATCTAAAGAGGCGCATATACTGTCTCCAATACCTTTAAGGCGATTACATCCTCTATCTTCATTTTCATCAACTCTAACGAAGACAGGAGACTCTCTATTATTATCTTATCTTCCCTGAGAAATTGAATATCATTCCTCACAACATCCTTAAGATGTACATAAAACTTATAATATGCCCTAGGGAATTTGATAAGAGAGATCCCTTTAGACTTTAGATCTTGTATCCAATCCCTGCCTATTTTTCCTAGGTGTTGATCCTCATATAATTGTGTGATTACCTCTTGACTTGTATATGATAATGGATCAAATGTCTCACTCGATGGTTGTCCTGGCTCTGAGGAAAATGAGGTTAGGGATTTTCTAATATATTCTGTTAGATGAGCTACAATAGACTTGATTTTAGCCTTGTCCCCCTTCAGGCCATCCAATCTTTCCCTTACCTCTTGATGAGTAAAATTTCACATATCTACTGAAATTTCATGGTGAGAAGGACCTATATCTATGGTTCTCACCTCATAATCAATGAGTGACATCGGAGAGGTCTCTTCCTTTATTTTTTCTTGGGTAATCTCCAATAGGACATGCCCTATCTCTGGATCCTTCCCTAGTGTAGATAATATATGGGCTTTGTTTTTTCTTTTGTCACTGTAGGGCCTCTCATGATTTGAGTGATCAAGTCACTCGGAGGCACTCTGTCCTCTTCTCTTTTCCTCTTTTTTTTATTGTCTTCTCTATGCACGAAGGTGTGGATATAACTCCTGAAGTGCTGGCCAGACTCTCTATATCAAATGACCTCCTCACTATTGGAGGAGTATACATTGTTGTGGATGGGGAAGAGAAACAAGGTACCTTGTGGGGCATGGGGCTTATTTTCTCCTTCTATGTATTTCCCTGCGGCCCTAAAGATTGTTCCCCTGTAGTCTTCTCTTGTGGTTTCTCATGTGTATCTCCTTGAGGAACCATAACCTGCTCTCCTGCTTTTCCTAGTTGGGAGCCTTCTTGTGAGTCAAGATTGATTACCAGTAATAACCCACTCTCGCATGTCTGAGCTAGGATATGGACCTTCTCTGGTGGTTGATCATCCCCACTGGCTACTTGTTTCTCATTGGGATTTAACAGCCTTGTTTTGGATGCTATGTCGGTTGATGCAGTTGGGATTTGAATTGGGGTGGGAAAGGTTTTTGTGACACTTGATCCTTGCCTACCTACTTGTTTCCACTTCACCCACTCCATTGTCCACTTAAGGATGGGTGCCATCCTTTGGTCGAGATCATCCAACTCTGTCCCTTCAAATGAGATGGGCTTCAGAGGTGTCCCTTTATCCTTCCCACATATTGTGGTGAAATTATATCCTTTCCATCTTATGTTACTCCATCCACATCAATATTTACTCCACTAGAGTCTTATCTTCTCTACTAGTGAGCTGTGACCATGACAGCTTCCTCATGTCGTAATCATCCATGTTATTCTCTCAATAGTCCTCTAGGGTGGGGATATGGTGGAAGGATGATCCAGGATGCAAATTGTCCTTGAAAAAATTTAAAGGGTCAAAGTGTGTTCAAAGCATGTTGTATTGCTCAAAAGAATACTTGGCTTTGGCACACTTTACTAGGTTATGGGCGACGTTGGTACTAGAGGAGCATGTATATGGACCAACTATTATGAGAAAATGTATCCTTGCATTATGACGCTCACCACACCTATTATTAACCTCTATGATCTACCTACAAAGCTCTACCAGGATGACTTTAACATCTGAATATATGGGTAACTGAAACTAATAATTGTCAAAGGCCCCAATCCTAAAATAAGTAAATGTCAAAAATTGGGTAAAGTGGCTACCATAGGTAGTTATCACCGATGATGCCTCCGGGGAAATTCTCCACTCAGGGAAGCCCTCCCTCCCTACATAATCTCATGATGAATGCATCATTTACCCTTCACAAACTTTGATAATTATTATGCACTTGCAGACATGCATAGTAATCATAAACTTGTATATCCTCCTCATATTCTTCTAAACTTGGGAGGTCGGGCTAGCTATGAACACAAGCTAAGGCATAAATGATATAGGAAGACATATGAAAGGAAGATGTATGTTTAGCTATAATGAGCATTTCAGTTAGCCTGTCACTCAAGAGTTGAGCCCAATCAATATATCTACTCTTGACATTGATGGTGTGTACGATAAAAAACCACCAATCCTCAAAATTTAGGGCACTCTCATTTCCCTGAAGGAGATGTAGTAGCACTACGATATCCATGATATCTCATTTCATATTGGTCCCATATAATGTCTTCATAATTTTGGAGCTACGGTTCCTCTTGGTTTGAAACCAATCGGCTGATATCTCGCCTCTCCATCGTGATTTCCTCTCATTGAAATATGAGGTAGACATTGCAAAATCTCAGTTGGTGTATTCTTCTTGGGTTGGAAGGCCAAACAAATTATGCATTGATTGTCTATCCAAGATTAATACAACCTCATTATTTTTATTCCTTATATGCCAACTTATGGGGTTGAATCAGGCTATGCACTCCATTATCAGTTCGGGGGCTTGGATGACAACTGGAAACCCTGCCGCTTGGATTAACCCCAAATTTTGCATTATAGGATGCAAAGGTGGGATATGAACCCTTCGATACAAATCTCCCAAGTCATAAAAATTCAACCTAGTATCACCAATATCTTTCCAATTGCTACTATTACTGTTCAGATGATCGTAGTCATGATAGTTTAGGGCCATTTTCAATATAGGTGATGCTTCACTGTTTGTTCTAGTGATTGTCTAATAAATTGCTTCACAATTTCTTTCAATTATTGTATAACTCTAAGACTCAGCTTTAGGCTTTTCCACCACTTTTATCAGCTAAATCACTTTCCCCTATGCCTTTATTACATGTACTCTATATTCATTAACATTATTGTAGATTTGGACTCTCCGTACGAGGAAACAATAAGATGACTATAACATCTACTCTTGACAGAGATTTGACGTCTGGGTACTCATTATTTGTATTTTATTTGTTTTCAATATAGTTTTATCCCCGTCCTCGGTAAATTTTATGTCTTTATTTTCCTCCCCGGGGATTCTGCTCCTTCTATCCTCTACCTCTTGGACTCCTCCCTTTTCGAGACCTCTCAAATTCTCTCTGGAATGTTGTTAACTATGTGTATTAGCTACTTGCGTGATATCACATCAATATCTCTTTTCCTTTCAACATCTATGAACCATCACCTTTTCATAATTTTAGCCATGTATGTCCTTTTCCAAGTAGGCGGGGGGTCACATTACTTCCCCCTTATTTCTTAAAATAGGCTTATTATTTTCCCGACTTTAAGCTCACAGGACTGATGTCAGAATTTTCGTATCTGCCCACTCTCGGCCCTTCCTCCTTCACAGTACTATGGATCCCCTGTTACATACCTATCCTAAATAGTGCCTTTTATTTGGTCTATCATGGGCTTGTTGGATTTTCGGGAACTTTCTGACATATGTGCTAGCCCGATATCCCCATTTTTGGAATAAGCATCTAGGTTGTTCTTTTTCTGACTAAGTGGACCACTTTCTATGACTCTATCCTTTTCCTTTTAAAGCATTATTTCTTTATTTAAACCCTTCATGATGATATATTTCTTTCTCGGGCGAACTTCAAAATTATGGAGATCACTCACTTATTTATCTTTATCTATCCACTAGCCTTTTCATGTTACATTTCCCGTATATATAAATCCATATATACTTTTATTAGGAAAATAATATTATTTATCCTTTGCCCGAGAACGTATTTGCATATATGTCCTATAGGATTTTTCCGTATAATAGACCTATATGCTTACTTTGGGGGTTCCACTTCTAGGATTGAAGGAAATAATATCCTCTTCTCCTTATTAAGTAGTCTTTAATGAATCTTTCTCTTATATTATATCTTTTCTCAGTTAAGGTTATAGATGAACTAGCCAAAATAACATTAATAAGAATAAAGTAAGAATCTGACTGTACTACTTCTTGTCATAAATATACATATTAATGGTTTTAGATTCACATCAATCCCCATTAGTTACTCTTTAATTTCAAAATCTAAGTAAGAATCACACTAAAAAGATCGTGTTAGATTCACTAATCTGACAAAGTTCATAAAATCTTTTAAAAATAACGGAAGATTAAATGTGCACCTCAACTAAAGTTAAGTAAAATCTTCCTTACAGCTAAGAGAAAGAAGGATAATTATTAAAATCATTAATGACAAACAAGCCCCATCCTTAACCTATCAACACATAGGCATTACAAACCTTAATGACATTTAATATGCATGCCTTGCATCAATGATATAAAACCCCAAAGTACAGATCTTACTTATGAAATAGAATTTTTATCAAGGCAAAAATATTGAAAGGACATCTCACTCATATTACCTCGGGATAGGTAGGGAGTTATATTAAATTAATAAATTATCACTCTACAACGTAGAAATTGGAGCCGAAGTTTATATATATCATAGACACGTAAGTACCATCTTTAGAAAGTTTCAAATATCTGAAGAGCTTCTACCAGACATAGAGCTGCATTTCTCTTCTACATTAGGGTACAAAGGAGAAAAGTAATATGGATACCCCAATTAGACTCCGAGGTGAGATGCGACAAACTGAAGTAAAGAATGAGATAACAGAATAGAGGATTAGGGGCATTATAAAAAAAAAAAACTTATTAGTGGTGGAGGCTATAATCAAGGTTTTAGGAAATGACTAATTGAAAATACTGACAGGATGAGAGTGAATTCAGACATTGCATCAATGTTCCTAGCCTTGGCAATGTTCCTAGAAAGGGATAAAAAGATTGCAAAAGTGATTTATGAAAAAATATTCAAAAATGACATTTTTGGAGGTGTCGACATTTTCCTTCACAACATTGATGAGGCCTTGATGATCCCCAAAGCCAGGAATTATGGGAAAGCCCTCACAGGGGACAATTCGGCTCCTAGATACCCAATTTTATGGTATGAGAGTAGGTAGGCTTTCAACTCATCCCTGGTTAGTAGGGGTCAAAACCTAATTTTTTTGACGGCCCTATTAGATATCAAGCGCCCAGATAACCCCGACTGATTTACTATGTACTTAAAAGAAGAAAACATTGCAGGTTTTGGAGATGTTCATGACATGACAAGCGCATATCAAGCATTAAATATCTATGATGATGATGATAACGACATTTTGGAGTGGCATGATGGGTTTCCTTCCTACGAGTTGGACCCTTCAACCTCGGGTGACAAGTTTTTGGGTAAAGACGGAGGTTTTCTGCGAGGCTAGGAAGACCTTTTTTACGATTGATATTTTCTATCAAAATCACCTGCCAATTTTGAATCTACGTAACCATGAATATCAAGGGAATTCTTATCTCCTATCTAATTATCATGACAATGAAAAATAATCCAAGGTACCTTTCAATTATCTAAAGACTCTTTCAACTTCATACTAATGAATTCTACTATGATTTGACATATATATGGAAAGTAGTCATCACATTAATAGGAAAGGCAGAAGAAAACTAGGAAAAAATGTTGGATCTCATCACAACCTACCAACATAGTCTCTACCTCAATAGGAGAACCAATGGAATATTCTAAAGAAAGGGCTATGGAAATCCCCTTGAAGAATCTTCATAACATTATTTTTTGCAAGAGCTGAGGATGAGGAACAACTAGGAACAAAATCTGTCAACCAACGACATTTTTCAAAAACTATCCCAAAAGATGCCACAATAATAGACCTAATGATATCCACATAAACCCTCACCACAACCAAATTTCCCAACTGAAACCACCAATAGTACCATCATAAAAAATAGGAAGAATAAAAACATACCAACCATTAAAAGACCCCTAATCAACAATGTCTATTTAGCTCCATCTGATGACCATCAAAACTAGATGTAGTAAGAAAGAAACTAGAATTGGAACAAACCATTGTAAAGTAGCATCATGTCGTTGTAGATCCCATAATAATTTCCACTTCTTTCTAAATATATAAAATTATCAACATGTGTTAATTAAATTTTCAATAAAATGAAAAAGAATGGAATGGTCACAAAAATATATTATTCATAAATAAATTCTCAATATATGAGTAAATAATGTAGATTTTGTCGTCACACCAAAAGAACGTACTAGTGGTGGACATGGATCTCATCATGGAAATAATCTCTATGCCAATACCCCCACATTATAGAGCTAGATACAACCATGTACCAGTTGGATTCACACACACTACGCCCCACGTTGATAAGTCAAACTTACGCAGATGAAGGGTCCAGGGCTTGAGGGACTCGAACCGATGACATGTGCTCTGACACCATGTATATTTTTTCATCACACCCAAATCACGTACTAGTGGTGGAGAGGTATCTCATCATGGATATAGTCTCTATGCCAACAAATAATTATTCTAAAAATATTTTATTATCAAAATTATGTTAGTAAAAAAGTTAAGTGACAAACAAAAGTCTGAAAACAAAAAATCTATTACTAATAATTTTTATTTTTAATACAATTTAATCATTTTTACTTATATAAAAGAGAAATATGTCATGCAAAGTAATAAAAAGGCATGTAGAGTTGTGGAGGACTCACACATTCTACTAGTTGTGATAGCATTTGTTGACGTAATGCCCAAATTTTTTTTTAATATTGCATGAATACTCGTAATTTTAAAGTAGTTATTTAGATGCTGGCAATGCAAAATTGAATAAAATTTGTTTTGTACATCTAACAATAAACAAATTATGTGATGCTATATTTGTTGGAAATATGTTGAGTCAATGTGTCTGAGGGGGGAGGGGGGGGTGTGAATCAGGAACCAATAAAACTTAATCCTTTTAATCCAATATTAGATTATCTAATATGATTGCATGCATGAAATGAAAAGCAATAAAACATCCACAATTTTTGACACAATATTTGGTTACCCAAAAAATTCAAAATAGAAATTAAAACTGGGGTGGGGATGGTACCCACAATATTTATTACTGCAGTATAAATTTATCCTGTTAAAGCTTACAATTGACCGCTTCTGATGGCCTGCCCTATTAGGATCAATAAGGACTATTAGGTCCACCTTGTGAAAGGATTTAATACAATACAATCAAGTAATGCAAATCTGTTAGGAGATTTATAAAGGACTATTAGGTCCACCTTGTTAGAGTATTTTGCAAATGCACCTGTTAGGATGAACCAGTAGATGATCTTCAATGCAACTCTGATTTGCTGAATAAGATCCAATGATATAAACTTATCACCTCACTATGATGGATGAGTCTTTGTTGTTCCTTATATTGTTGTAGCCTCTTAAAAAAATTGCTTCTTCATATTCACATACATGCTCTTACACATCTATTCACATACTCGCACTTTGGATAAAAAAAATACTTTATATTTATACCATATCCAAACCAAATGTAACTGTAAGTTGGCTTCCATAAGATAAATTAACATTTAATAATATAAGCTAAGTCGGCCCAAAACTGTCACTCGGGTCCATTAATCCATCCTGGCAATACACTGGCACTTGGGCATTATGTTGTCACTCGGGAAACATACTAAACTCTGTCACATGGGCTACTTTGTGTACTCGGGCTACTTAGTTCACTCGGGTAATACTGATTACCAATATCTGCTTGGTAGACACTACCACAGCTGGCTCGGTCAACACTGTGATGACTAAGTATTTTGGCACTAATTGACAATATTTCTTTCCATAAGGTCATCAATCTCCCCCTTTGGCATTAATGACCAAAAACACTTATCATGTTCAAAAATTGCTCAGAGTCAAAACTCCCCCTTACCATATGCTTGGGTACTTGCTCGGGTTTTGACACTGTCTTTGTGACTCGGTTACAACTAACTTTTTTTTTTCAAAATGATTTTAGTAATACTTATATATATATATATATATATATATATATATATATATATATATCACTGCTCTACTTCTCTTTTGTACATTTATATGTATTTCCTATATTGTATATACATTTCCCCCTTGTTTTTGACACCAATCCCAAAATATATCTATATGGTAATACCAAAATAGGATAGGAAATCACTATGTACCTTTAAAATCTGAGACAAAGTATTGTCCCAATTATCCTGCAACACCTTCAGGATGTGTAACTCTGCTGATAGCTCCATCATAGTTTCTGTAACTAAAAAATTGTTGTCATGAATGAGAGTCATAGCATGAGCTATATGCTTCTACATTACATCCATGTATGGAAGGAGTTGGTTCTGCATGGCTGTGAGAGATTCTCATGTCCTTTCTTCTTCCCTCAGTAATTCATCCTGCATGTTTGTTAGATGCTTAATTTTCACAAAATGTGTTGAGCTTCAACTCGGGTTAAGTGCCAACTTATTTGCAATTTCCTTCAGATTTGTATCAAACTTTGTCAGCTTTGTCTTGATTTCCATTGTGAAATTTGAGGTATCACTTAGATTTATAAATAATGAAGCAAAATTGCTTATTGTAGGACCTCTAGAGAGCTAATGAGAGAATTTAGCTTGACTTAGTCAATTGCAATCTTGCTTGCAACATTCTCTAGGACTTTGTTCTCAAACTTTCTTTTTTCCTTCTATAGTAGTTTTTATTGACCATTTAAATCTTTATTAAACTTGTGGACTATGTCTACAAGTTGGTCCCCAATTGAATCACTCTCATTTACTTCAACTTCTAGTGCATCTAGGAATATACCTTTTATGTTTTTGAGCACATTGTTTCTCTTCTTCTTTTCTCGGAGTCTGTTGTGTGGCTCTTTTCTTCCATAGCTCCCCTAGTGTGTCCATTTTCTCTACTGATACATTGGATAGATCCCAATTGGAATCACAATGTCTTTCTCAAGATCTATATCATCAGTGATTGTTTCATTTCCTTTTCCACTTTCCTTAGGATTGGGTGAAGGAATAATTTCCTTACCTTTTCCATTGTCATCTACTTCCTTTCCTTCCTCTATTTTCTCCTCACTATTTAGTTGGAATAGGTCATTGAAATTTGTTGCACCAATTGTAGGGTCTGAATCAAATATAGCATCTGTTCTAACTTAAGGAATTTCTACAATTACCTTTTGTGACTCGGTCAGGCTTGGCCCTATAGTAGGTGGAGCTTAGTGCTCAGTTCCTACTAGTCCTGATGTTTATTGAGTATACTTGTGTTTTCTCAGAGATAGGATGAAATGAACTGGTAATTGTGGTAGAGATTCCATTACCTCTACTGATATCTACTCTGCATTATATGCTTCAATGGATTCCACCTTAGTAAATCTACATCATCAGTCTTTTCCTTGTGTTCTGTACTCGGTACTTTAGTCTTATCTTCTTCTTTGATTTCCAATACTATCTTCCATATGCTTGTAGCTTCCTACACCACATCCTCTATCTTCTATTCAATACCTGAAAGGTCATGAACCTTGGAGTGTGATTTCTTTCATACCTGGTCATCGCCTCTTTCACCTCTTTGTTTGTCATGGTAGGCATGATTTGCCTCAATGTTTTTTCTTTGATGTCTTTTTCTGTTCGGCCAACATTTCTCCAGGGAATAGATATTTCCTTGAGTTGGTCTTCAGGCATATGATTCTTCAGTTCAGATGGATCATACTTCCATCTAGTCATCTTTTCCACAACTGCCTCCTTAATTTGCTTCTGTTCATCCTTCATTCTAGAGGCATAATTCATAGATTTTAGAGAACTCATACCACTACCTTCTCTTAAGGCTTCAATTTTCTTCTCAAAGGTAGGTGGATGTTTCTTTAATTTGATTTCCTCATCTTCATCTTCCTTAGGTAATATGAGTTTCTTTCTTTATCATCTTGGTTTGCTGGTAGTGAGGATAGGGGTGCGGGCCTTAGGTGTTTTCTTGAGAATTAACCTCTTTTTCTTCTTAGGAGACTCTACTTCTACCTCTTCCTCTTCCTTTTTAGATATATCATCTTCTATCTTGATTTCATCTCCTTGTCTTACTGAGATAGAAGGAGAAGTATTTCCATACTTCTTTCCAAACTGTTCCATCCTTTTCTTTCCTCTTTTCAGAATTTTAGGAATCTCAATCTCTATTAAAATTTTACTTTTGGCTTCTCCATATGTACCAAAGTAAGGTGCTTTGGGGTCAATAGGCTCATTCACAATATCTTCAATGATTTTCTTGGTCTCATCTATGTTAAATTCATATGCAAGAGGTTTCACCCATTCTACACTAGGTCTGATTGCCTGAATATATACTTTATCACAGTCAACTAGGAAACAAACATCATCCTTATGGTCTTCAACCAATTGTTTAGGAATTCTATACCTATTCTGCATCTTTTGTCTAAATTCCTCAAAATATGCATCCATGATGCTCTCAAAATTGTCTCCTAACTCATCTATAAACTCATTTATCTGATATATTATGGGTCTATCTTTCTTCCAAACAACTGTGCCTTTGGAAGGGAAAACTTTATGAATGTAAAAAAATATGCAGATAAGAAGTGAACCAAAATTACATGGATTGGTCTTTGATGCTCGAATGCTTTCCATTTTCTTTCTCAATTGGATGAGCTGCAACTTGGCAAGGTGAAATGAGAGGTTTTTCTTGACCACCTTGTATGCCAAGTCCACAACCTCACATGGTAAGCTATTAGGTCTGCTAGAGTTGTAGATTTTGTGAACAATAACATGAATCCCAAACTTCAATTCCATGTCAATTACACCATTAAGTCTCATGCCTCTTTCATCCCACTCAGCAAGATTCTTCTTAGCTAGAACATCCTGAGGTAGGGTTTTGGTAGCTTTGGACTTGTCCAACATAGGATACCATGTAACACGGTGTATAATTGTCTTTGTGATCTTCAATGGTTGCCCCATCCATAGCTGCATATCGTGAACATGGCTTAGAATGAACCTAATCCACTTAACCTAAAATTTATATGGAATATGCATGATGTGAGTCAAACCCTTGACTTCTAGGTGTTTATGCTCTGGCTTCAGACTTCTGGCATCACAAATTTTATCATAAGCACTCTTCATTTCCAATGTTCCAAGCTATTGAATTGTGCAATGATAGAACGCTCGAATGTCATTAATCACCAATACCCTTGGAGGAATTAGGGAATGAGCTCCCATCAGGTCTATCTCTTTTGCAATCATTGGATGAAGCTTAAACTTAGGAAGATTGCAAATTGCATTCCTGACCAATATCTCAGATCCTTTCTTAACCTTGCTGCTGGATGTAGATGCCATTATCCTCGGAGGCTCGATAAAACTTCACAGCTAAAAAAATTTTGAATACAAATTTTCTCTGAATCGCTTAAGGCACTGTATTACTCTGCAAACTGAAAGCTTTATAAATAATAACACTTACAATTCATCTTTTATAAGAGATTTTACCGTTGAGTTTTCATTAAATACTCCATACATGGTAGTGTAACCACCTGAATTTGGTCTGCTCCAACTATGGACCCTATTTTCCCTAAGTGTGATCATACCCTTGATTATGTCCAAATGACCCTGTTACTGCTTGGCATAATTCTTTGAATCAATTTAATGTCCTAGGTGATTTTTATCACTAATTTATATTAACTATTATAGCCATATAATTTAAATCAATTTTGACCAATTAAATCAAACCAAAATCAAATATGGCTATAGTATTTAATTATAAAGGAATTAAATAAATCTCTAAATCAATTACCCATTTGCAAATTAACCTATTCCCCTAGCCTATTTAATTTAATTAAAATGGCTATAGTCCCCTAATTAATAAAAAACAATTTCATTGTTTAAATAATTAATTCCTATATTTCTAAATGAATTAAATAAGTTTATTTCATTTATTAATATTCCCCTAAACCCCAACCTAACCTATCTC
>MU227994.1:1900275-1915997 GCA_018584345.1 Thuja plicata | reverse complement strand
CTAGAATGCATGTTTTCTCATCATTTAGCTTGTTTTAAACTAAAATCCTTCATGCTAGGTCGTATATGTCACTGATTGTAGCATAATCTAAGGGCTATTATGTTACTAATCACACTCTTCTTAGTTAGAAGGTAATAGGTCGATATTAGTTGGTTTTACATGCTTATCTAACCTTTTTGAGATAATGCAATGACTTATTGATGTGTTGTGTCTCTCTTATCAGGTACATAATATACACACACATTTGAAACATGAGCACACACGAGAAACATTCATTTACCATTTCTAATAACATCATTCATATAAAGATTCAAGCGAGATGAAAGGAATAAAAGTAATATTTCATAAAATCACAATGTTTCTAGGTGGTGTGTGCGTGGACCCCACCAACCAGACCATCCGTACTCTTCAGAACTGAGAGCTAGCCTTCTTTACCTCAACCACACTCCCACCTTCATCCTGCATTCACACAGATACACTCGAACCCAAAACACTTTATCAGTACATGATTACTCATTAATCAATAAAATTTCAAAATATTTCCTTTAAACGCCATAATCCATAAATCAACAAATTTATTGCAATTACATCATAATTCCACTTTTATGCAATGTAATAATAATAATAAAAGTTAAGCATCTATTCCACATCATAACTTAACATCAAAATAAATCACCATCATAACTTACTTAAAAAGTCACCATATCATTAAGCAAAGCATCAACAAGTAAGTCTAATTTAGAACATAACAAAAATGACGTAGTCAAATCATAGCGACTAGGTCAACCACCGCCAAAAGTCGCAAGATAAGTCCAAAAACAAAGAGTCACAAAGGTCAAGTCGTGACATCCCTCCCAACTAGGAGAAGACATTGACCCGATGTCACATCAAAATATACTAGAAAGAAACACACCACACACAAACATATACATCATAGTGTATCGGCAAATAAGTCTATGAGAAGAAATGAGGAAGTGATCGGTGTACGTCCTCTGCATCCTCCCATGTGGCACTCTCAACAGATAATTGGTCCCAATAGACCTTGTACTACAAAATATCTCTGTTGCACACTCAGATAGTATGCTGATCAATGAGCTAGGTAGGCTCCACCTGCACTACCCCCGGTTCCTGCACCTACAAAGCATGCCAATCCAAAATATGTGAAGCATCTGGATGATAAGGTTTCAACAATGAAACATGAAAGACATTATGAATCTGGGCCAGAACGGGTGGTAGAGAAAGTCAGTATACAACTGGATTGATGACTTCCAAAACATCAAAGGGCCCCACATATCGCGGCGCAAGTTTTGAAGCCCTATCAAAAGATATGGAACTCTTATAGTGCCAAACACGCAAGAACACCTTGTCTCCTACTTGGAACTGTCTAAAAGTGTGGTTCTTGTCCGCATAGCTATTATATTGATCTACTGCTTCCTTCAGCCTATCTCGGATCAAAGCCATTTGTTCTTCCATCTCTCGCAACATATCAGGACCAATCACAATCTTGTCCTCAATTCTGTCCGAACTGATAGGAACGCAACACTTACAAACATAAAGTGCCTCAAATGGTGCCATACCTAGAGAAGCATGGTAAGAGTTATTGTATGCAAACTCTACCAAGGGAAGATACTCTTCCAACGTGTATTTCTGATCCATGCAGTACATACAGAGTAAATCCTCAACCACTTGATTCACTCTTTCTGTCTGCTGATCCATCTGAGGATGGTAGGCTATATGCTAAAATTGAGATGTGTACCCAAGGAAGAATTCAAGGTTTTCCAGAACCTTGATGTCATCCGAGTGTCTCTATCAGATATAATAGTCTCCAACACACCATGAACACAAAAAATCTCATGCACAAATTTCTTGGCCAAAACCAAGGATCCATCTTTCAAGCTTCCTGGAATGAAATGAGCCACTTTGATTAGTTTGTCAAATACAACCAAAATGACATCATGCCTCTGTCTGGTCATGGGTAATCCCGGTATGAAGTCCATACTGATGACTTTCCATTTATATTCTGGAATATCATGTCAGTATAGTAATCCTTCTGGGTGGACATGCTCAGCCTTGACTCGCTGGCATTTGAAACACTAGGCTATGTAAGCTATCACTTCACGCTTAAGCCCCGTCCAAAAATACAATGGCCTCTTATCAAAAATCATCTTATTTACCCCTAGATGACCTAAAAATGGAGTGCAGTGCATCTCCTCAAGTACCACTTTCCTCAACCCTACTCAGTCAAGAATGCACATCCCTTTCTGGTATCTCAAAATACCATCATCCTCAAAACTGTATCCATCAAAATGGTAATCAGATGGATCATTCTGCAAAGCAGATTTGACCAACTCATAATGGTCATCTCTTGGAAGATTAAGCAACACCTGCTCTCTCAAGCGTTTCCTAGAGGTAGAGATAGCAGAAATGTACCTCCTCATATTGAGAGTGTCTGCTACTCTTTTCTCTTTCCCTTTTATGAATTCAATGCCAAAATCATACTCGCTCAGAAACTCTAACCAACGTCTCTGCCTGACATTGAGATTGGGTTGCATGAAAATATATCTCAGTCTTATATGGTCTATCTTTAGCTCAAAAGGATTACCCAATAGGTAATGCCTCCACATCTGTAAAGCATGTACAATAGCAGCCAATTCTAAATCATGCAGAGCATAATTAACCTCATGTTGTTTCAACTTTCATGACTCATAAGCCACTACTCTCTCATCTTGCATCAGCATGCCACCAAAACCCTCACTTGATGCATCTATAATCACAGTGAATTGTCCATTTGGGCCAGGTACAACTAAAATGGGAGCGAACATGAGCTTCTGTTTCAATAACTGAAAAGCTTTCTCACATGTCTCTGTCCACTCATATCGTTTCCATTTTCTCTGCAGGGATGTCATGGGAGCAGCTATCTTGGAGAATCCCTCCACAAATTTCCTGTAATAACCAGCCAACCCCATGAAGCTTCGAACTTCACTCACATTGCTAGGAGCAGGCCATTCAAGTATAGCTTTAATCTTGGTAGGATCTACTGCAATTCCATCTGCAGATATGATATGCCCTAGATAATGAATCTCTTTCTGATAAAATGAACACTTTGATAGCTTACCATATTGTTTCTTGTCTCTCAGATGTTGTGAGACTATACATAAGTGTTCTTCATGTTCCTCCATGTTCTTAGAGTAAATTAGGATGTCATCAATAAAGATCTCCACAAAATTATCCAAATAGTCTCTAAATACACTATTCATAAGGTTCATGAATGAGGCAGGAGCATTCGTTAAGCCAAAAGGTAAAACAACAAACTTGTAATGCTGATACCATGTCCTGAAAGTAGTTTTTGATATGTCCTCATCCTTAATCCGGAGCTGATGATATCTAGATCTCAAATCGATCTTACAGAACACAGTAACACCTTTCATTTGGTTGAATATCTCCTCTATTCATGGAAGGGGATACCTATTTTTGATCGTAACTTTGTTGAGCATTTTGTAATCAATAGATAGTCGCAAGGTACCATCCTTCTTTTTAACAAAAATCACTGGGGCTCCCCATTGTGATATGCTAGGGCGTATGAACCCTTTATCCAAAAGTTCCTAGAGTTGAAATTTTAGTTCATACATCTTAGTAGTAGCCAATCTGTAAGGATCCTTAGATTGTGGCTCAGTTCCAGGCATCAATTCAATGGAGAAATCAAATTCTCTCTTTGGAGGTAGTTCAGGCAATTCTTCTAGGAATACATCCCAGAATTCCTTTAATAAGGGAGAATAATTATCACTAGGAGTTGCGTCCATGTCCTTGACATGTGCTACATATAGCATACATCCCTTCCTCTTTTCCCTTTTTAATTGCATAGCATAAATCTGCCTCAATTTCATAGGTCGCTTCACACCTCTTATTACTGCTAATTTTCCCTCATCATCAAAATATACAACTGACTTATCTCTACAATCTACAATTGCCTTATGCTCAGTTAGCCAGTTGATGCCTAAAATAACATCATATGATCCCAAAGGGGCGACATAAATATTGACTTGCGCGAGAAAACTAGGAAGTTCCAACTCACTGCACGATAAACACTGCTCTACCCGATGCTCTGCCCTATTTCCATATTCTACAATACAACATTCAGCCATAAATCCTTCCCTAACTAAAATCCTAGATACATCTTTAGGATCTACAAAGCATTCAGTAGCTCCTATATTTATTAAAATTGAACCATTCCGACCAAAAAGCTTACCAGTCATCTGGATAGGGGTAGCCTGAAAATCAGCCTGCTTGTGATCAATAGCTGCATGAATATGATGTTGTGCTTGAAAGCCTTTACGATCTGAACATTGTGGACATCTAGCAGAAAAATGATCACCTTCGCGGACAAAACACCCATCTCGGGGTCCCTGTTTTCCCTCTGGTTTATCTCTCATGTTTCCATACCTGTTGGAATCCCTGTTGTTTCCCTTATTCAGATTTTGGTTTTGAGAGTTCCTGTAGGAATTCCTTCCTGAATTTCCTTGTCCTTTGCCCTTCATATTCCTGATTTGCTGGCGTCCACTATTAGGTTGTTTATTATCTTGATATTTCCTTTTGAAACCCTGATTGTTATTGGATTTCTGATTACTGTTCACCTTGGACAAACTCTGTAACCTCTGTTCCTGCCTAAGAGCCTTTCTCAGTGCAAAATCCATGGTTTCTGGCTGATGTATCTCAACTTTAGAACCCACCTCTGGATGTAACCCTGTTATGAACTTGCAAGTCCTGAATCGTTCATCCTGTTGGTACGGTGGAACATACTTCACCAAATGATAGAATCTCTCATGGTATTGGGTAACTATTAGGACTCCTTGAATCAAATTCTGAAATTCTGCCACCTTTCGGTCAAAGAATAATTGAGGTAACCACCTTGTGCATAATAACTATAAGAATCCCTCCCATGATATCTCTCCTGGCTGAAGTTTCTTTTCCGCCATTACATTCTCCCACCAAGTGGTAGCTTCACCTGTCAGCTGAAAAGTAGCCCACATTATCCTAGATTGCCCAGAGAAATTTCAGAAATGAAAGTTTTCTCCAAGGAAATGATCCATGCCTCGGCATCATCCCCAAGGGTCTTACCGCTAAAAGTAGGAGGTGTGACCTTTTTCAGGTCTTTGCTGAGCTCCTCAACTATTTTTACCCTCTTTTCGGCTACCTCTGCAGCCCAGAGATCATTGTCTCTCTTCCGTTGCTCCTCCACCCTCATATCCTCCTCCAATTTCCTTTACTCCTCATTCAGCGGTTCTCATCCCGCCTACCCCTCATATCATTCTCAAGGTGATCCATACGTGCACCCTGTTCTTGCAGGGGATCCCCTTGTTGGGTCAGAAGAGCGAATATCTGATCTAGCCTCTGATTGGGCTAGTCCATCTAACCATTGCTAGATCTGGCCTTGTTTCTGTTCATGGTGTTCATAGTGACAGATTAGGTCCTACACCCACACAGAAATATGCAACTTTAGCAAGCAGTAGGCCAAAGCCCCAGAGTTAAACACTTGCTCTGATACCACATGTAAAAACCACATTTACCACAAAATGCTAGATCAAAAATAAAACATAAATTGCAGAAATTTGAAAGATATCAAGGTCGAAAATACATGTAGACTAATCAACCATCACCAATAATCATAATGAAAAGAGTTCTAATACATGGTTACAACCTACATGTCGAAAAAATCAAATATCACAAGAGTAATTTAAACAATACAAACATCTTAATAGCTGCGTGTCTACATCATCACACGACCATAAAATGTTATGTCGATTACAATGAGGAAAAGTCAACCAACATGTCGAACATTCAATCAAGTTCAAGTACAAAAGAATAGTTTATTTCAATTAAGTGATACAAAGTTTGATTTGGATGTCGACCTGCACGCCAGACATCAGCACATCACAGTACATAGATGTATACCTTGGACCTCTAATCTAGAACATAACAAAAATGACGTAGTCGAATCATAGTGACTAGGTCAACCACCATCAAAATTTGCAAGATAAGTCCGAAAACAAAGAGTCGCAAAGGTTGAGTCATGACAATATATACAAAAACAAGATATTTAGAAGTCAAGTCTATTTTACATTATTTTTTAAAGTTAATTTATAACAATACTTTTAGGACTTTTGTTGGTAATTAGAATGCTTAAGGGATAAATTTGTGCAATGATTGTAAAGAGTGATTGATTTCCACCCCGGCGATCATTATCTTGAAGATGTGGCTCCCCAGAAGGAGTCGATTTAGACTTTTTCTTGGCCCGCCAAATCATTTTTCCTTTCAAGGGGACACTACAACTGACGATGTTGTGATTCCTCCTTCCATAGTTTACACAAAAAATGTTTGTCTTCTTCAATCTCAATCGATTGTACCCAGTCCAGACCTCAAAGTCGCTAACTTCTACATGAATTATTTGGTGATCCTTTGTCACGAACACCACAATGAAGAATCCTTTCAGTAGAAACTTAGTAATTTGGGGGGTGCGCCAAGAATCTTCCATCCATTTAGTAATTTTCTTATGATCTGATCTGATCTGGGGCCTATGAATCTATAATGGCCATATCTTTGAGAGAATTGATGTCATCCCAACCTCGTCTTTGACATCAATAACTAGAAGGTTCTCTTCTGATCCTTCGCCATTCTGCGTCACTACCTACTCTCGCTCGACCTAGAGGCAATCTTGCGATTTATTTTACCTTTTTCGTGTTCCATCAAACACAAGGTTCATTTTAGATCAAATTGGATAATGTCACTTATTGAGCACACATAGAGTCTAATTTGTAAAGGAAATAAAAATAATCTAACAATAATATTAGAGCATTATATTACTATATGCATCTAAAAGCGGCCAATGCATTTTTCATCTTGTTATTTAATCATCCCTCACAATTCATCTATTCTATATTAATTAAATATTTTTAAATATTTTTAATTAAACTAATATTTCCTCTTTTCATCCATAATAATTAAATAGTTCAATTATCTGAATTTCTTCCTAAGTAATTAAATATTTTTAAATTATTTAATAAGTTAACACTTCTTCCAAAATTAAATAAGTTTGAAATTAATTTAATTTTTCATTCCCTTCAAAAATAACTCAACTATACTTATGAACTAAATTTATTTATTTATTTTAACTCATTCATTTACTTATTTTAACTTATCCATGTGTTAATTTTAGGTCCCACCCTATCTCAAATATTGATTGAAGAATATAAATAAAGCCCTCCATTTCACTTCTACCTCTAGAGAGCTAATGTTATTCTCTCCATTTTTATTAACTAGAAGCAAGAGGAATTTCATTATCAAGCAATCTATCTACACAAGCAAGCAAGCTTTTTGTCTATCAAATATCAAGTATCAAGTTATCTTTGTGTTAGGGTGGTAATGCTTTTTTGAAAAGCAACTGGCATTTCAAACATTCAAGTGTACATCAAGAAAATAATAGAGTAATCTAAGGTCTTTGCTATTATATAATTGTTTTTTTATTATTTTGCTTTATTACTAAATATTAAGTTTTATTGAACCAGTGTGAGTGTAAATTTGAAAGTTACATTGTATTATTCCTATTTTGTATGATTCACATTTCCCCCCTTCACAATTGCCACACATAATATTAAGCTCATCACATGCTTGCTACCTTTTATCATTGTTCTCAAAAGGCTGAATCAATCATCCTAAGAGTTCTAATTGATGAGAACTTGACCTCCACAATAAATTAAAAAATTCTATGTACTACTAATATTTACAAACACTAAAATATCAAATTTAAAATTAAAAAAATCTATCTTTTTATTATATAAATATAAATAACCAAAAGATACCAAAAAAATTAAAAAAAAAAAAAAATCACCACCACCCAAAACCATTACACAACAAAGATCTTAATTTTTTACTCCTTAGTGAATCATTTCTGACATCTATTAAAAAAATATAATTTCTGACAAAATTTTACGTTTATTTTAATTATTTGTTTATTTATTCTTATCAATCTAAGTTATTTTATTCATCTAAAATGATTATTCATTAATTATATTTGTGTACTTAACCTAAAGAGTTTGACGTAGAGTATTTTTTACTCTAATTATTCTAATCACTGCAAAACTTTTTGGTTGTCCAGTTTTTAAAATGGTTTGGTTACTCAGTATTCACCTATTTTAGAAATGAAATTTACAACAGAGTAGGAAAGTACGGTCGTCGAGCTTTAAATGAAATTTACAACAGAGTGAAAGTACGGTCGTCGAGCTTTATATATTCTACTGTTTATTATGTCTCAATTCATTAGAATACCAATTTTAGAAAAACTTTGACCAAGGAGTGGCGATGACAGAAGGTAAACAGAGATGCTTACTTAATGGTATTGGGTGATAGTAAATACTGTTTTCACAGCTTTAGACAGATTTGCTGATTCAATCTTTTGAGATTCTGATGCATTGGGTAATTAAAATGCCGTGAAACCAGACCAATAAGTTCATCCCAGGGGCGGGAAAATAAAGTATATTGAACAGATATTAACGTCCAGTAGTCATAATTATTGAACAGACTGCAAGTTCCTGTCAGGCGACAAAGACAAGGCTCAGCTTTCGCTTTTCAAAAATGAATTGATTTTTATTATATCCATAAAAATGATCTAAGGAATAATTTTTTATTTATTGTTTGTCAGGTTAAGATAATTTTCTTACCTTACATAGAACAGCTGTAAGCCAGCAACAGTAGCAAAGGAGAAAACTAGAACAAAGTTGCTCGCTGGCGAAATACAAAAAAAATTCATTTTCATCAAATTTCTTTGAAGAGGATAAGCTTAACATTGATTACTAGCAGCAAGAAGTCCAACGACTATTTTCATAACCAACAAGGGAGTTTTCAACAGTAACAGTGGAATAATTGATTGCACGGACGGCTTTAACAGCTCAGAAAATTACGTTTATTAAAGTTGTTTGTTTTGGTTATAGTAGTTCCTTTTAAGTAAAAAGTTTGGAAAAAAATGTTAAGTGTGCATATGAAAAATGAGAAAAGTAAAGGAGAAACTAAAAATGAAACAAAAAGATGGCTTACTAATTTAGACTATAGCAGCTGAGGAGAGAAATGCATAAAAAATTAGGCCGAACACAAGTTGTAGCATAAAAGATGAGGTAAAACTTGCATTTGTGAATTGTATGAAGTTAATTTGTTTGTATATGACATGGTTTTATTGGAAGGATGTGAGGGACATAAAAGAAGATATTGCAATAGTAGAAAATAAACAAAACATTGAGGTAATTTCATTTTGTTGAATCTTATTTTCATTCAAGTCAAATAGCAAAGGAATATGAAGAAGAAGAAGAGGTTAAGTGTAGAAGAGAAATGTCATGAGCTAAGGTACAATAATATATTAATATTATTTATTTTATTTATATGTAGGAATAGGAGAGTTAAAATAAATAGGTACATGAAGGAAAGCATAATTCTTTAATTTCCATGACATTTTTACTATTGATTTATATGCACAAGTTGAAGAAGAAAAATTAGAGTGTGAAAATGAACCTTGGTAGTGTTCAGAGTATAATTTAATGAGGGATAAAGAAGGGAAAAATGAAAAAGAAAGAAAAATAAGAGTTTAGAGTTGGGTGAAGAGGAAGCAATTAGATGAGGAAGATATATGAATAAAGGGAAGGTATAATATTTTTTAATGTCCATGAGTTTCAAATCATGAAACACTTCAAATTACCTCAATTGTTTGATGTAGGATCAAACCGGTGTACAACAATGCATCACCCAAAAAACTAGTTTAATTTTTGTTTTGTTTGTTTTGTTATAGCTACAAGAAAGGTTTTTAACACTTGATTCAACACACTTTCAAAGGAATAAATTAAATTATATAACTTGTTTGGTAAATATGGCTAAAATAAATGTAAATGTTAATCTATATGTGTCTTATAAAATAAATAAAATTCTATTTATTAAATACATATTTAATATAATAAATTTAGCAAAATGGGGAAAAATAATCTCAACACACCAAAGTTGGGACATTATTATTTTGTTAGATATTTATCTCAACACAAAATCCAATGCCATATACCTCTTTAAAACCGATTTATAAGCAAGGTTTTCTTGAGGACATTGTAGGAGTTACAATGCTATTTTATAGGTGGATGTTACAATTTATAGAGTTTGATTGTAGTTTCAAAAGCCATGTCTGAGAAGCAATTATTAGGGTTTGTTTTTTATTTTAATTTTTATTGACCATTTTTTTTTTGAATGATGTTTTTGCATTTTTTTACATTCACATTTTTCATATTAATTATCTTTTAGGAAAATGCTATGGGGAAGCTTCCTAGTCCTCTCATTTTATATGTTTTAGGAAGAATCTTTTTCTATACAACATTTGTGGAGGATTCCTATTCCTCTTCATTTATCACTTTTAGAGAGGAGTTTATATCATAGCTTTTCTCCTTTTCCCATTTTTTGAGAATATTTTGTACATGAGATTAAAGATGTTATTCTTAGGGGATATATCCAGTCCTCCTCCCTTCATCATCTTGATTTTTTTAATGTAATTCATTAATGTTAGAGATTAAAGTAGTAGAAAAATTCCTAAACTGAACTTGATTTGAGGATTAGGTAAAACCTTTTGAATATTATTTAATAATTACTATATGATATGAAAACAAATAAATCTATAATAATAAAAAAATATATAAAACTAAAGACATGTGAAAAAGAACTTCACTATAAAACCTACCTAATATGTTATCAAATTCAAAAATATTACAACACCCTTGAAAACCAACTTATTTCAAGAGTATCAATATAAAAATCTTTGAAGAATTTGTGCATCATTTTACCAACACCCATGTACTTGCAAACACTTAAACTAAAATACCACTTCATGAACTAAATAAATAGGAACAATGCAAAGAAAGCTTTGATAGTTTTAAGAATTATTTAGCAACACCACTAGATGTACAATACATTTAAACCAATACATTAAATTCCAACTGAAGTATCCACCTAGCTATTCATAGTAGTGTTTTCTTACAATATGGACCATTGTCATAAAATTTCATATTTGACCACTTGAATTTAGATGTTCACCCCATCATGATGACATGATACACATGAAAAAATGCTAACGCATGGACAAACTATGCCACCTCAAAGTAGTACATTTATCTCCTTATGTTGAGATACCATTTTTCAAAAACTACATCTTGTTGTGAAATATATTTCTCTTTTCTTTTTCCTCCCTAAGTTACACTTAAGGGGGTTGTTAGTATGAAATTTAGTCTCTAACCAATTTTACATTTGAATCCTTTTTTACCTAGTTTTTTAATTAAAGGAAAATTGGTTTTGAAGGGACCATAAACCCTTTCACAAAACAAGAAATCATCTAAAAGATCCAGATGCTAACCAACCGCTAACAAGTTCAGCTAACATAAAGCACAAAAATCGGGGAACAACACCCAAAATAACTTACATAACCTTTAACAGAATTTCATTTTCTTGCATAATTTCTTCATTAATACTACGAGCCTTATTAACAATATTATCGATGAGGGAAATCCCCTTATCTTTACTCCGCAATCTGGTCATAGGTCTAGTCAGAGAGACCATCTCTTTCTCCTTCCTAGACGCACATTTGTCTTCTACAAGAGCTTTGTCCTTCTTAGCCGCACCGTTGTCCTCAAATTGAGCTTTCTTGACCAATTTGACAATGATAGAAGGGGAAGTCGAGGTCCCCTTAGAGATAACATATAAATCTTTCACCTGTTCATTAAATTTATTGTGGCCCTCAATAGTATTGTCCATGGTCGATTTACTCACAACAATAACTCCTCTCAACTTATCTTGAATCACATTCATGTCACCCTTTAGCTTATATATGTGTAGCTCATGGTCTTCCTTAAGATCTTTGATTCCCTTAGCCAGAGCCTGGGTACTAGCTATGATCTTATCCAAAATTTGGCTCAAGGGAGATAAAGTAACTTTATCTTTTAATGCATTAATTTCTGCAACAATCCACAAGAACAAAGTATTATGAATATCCATCATATCTTTAATATTTTTATTCAAATTTGGATTTCCTTGGACCAACGAACCCTTCTCAACCAGAGTTTCCTTCCCCACATCAACATGAATATCAACATGGATCCCCATATCCAATTCTACCATATTCAAAGGTTGGGAAAAATGGGAGTGAAGAATGGGGACCTCATCTTTTCGGGGATCCATTTTAAATTTCTTAGTATGAGAATATTTCATCCCACAACCTACTGAATGGAACCCAAAACAAATTTTTCCTTTGGCACTAGCAAACATAGGCAATTTGGCTTTACTCTATGCAGTTGTACTTCAATCCAATTTAGTTGGTAATTTTTTTCTCTTAGAGGTACAATCCTATATAATTACCTCTAGCCCTCATATGATTACACTTACTCTTATAAGAATATTTTATTCTTTTTATGGATTATTTATTCTTCTATGTTGACACTCTTGTATATTTTTGTAATTAACACTTAAGCATGTTTCGCTTAAAATAGCTACCTCCCTTGCTAATCCTAATACAATGTTTTTTTTCACATGTTTGATTATCTTATTACATGTTAAATTTATGACACTTATTCATTTTCATTATTCTTTAAGAGATAATATCTTTTCACATATATTTCTCTTCTCTCCTCTACTTTCTTGCATCCATTGTATGCAACCAAATGAAGGGTTCGTATTATATCACTAAAAATATTTCATGTGTATATTTATTGTAGAATAAGAGACATTCTTCATAAATCTGATAATTTAGACTATAGTTTCAATGGTCCATTTAGATACCATAGACCAGCTCCTTTTTTTATTATAGTGATCAACTTCAAAGCACATGTTCATTATTTCATGCCACCTTTACATTATTTCATAACAACTTTACATTTTATTTGTGCACTCACATTGGTATTATTGACATTATTAAGAATAATTATGTTAATGCCCATATTTTAAATTCTTGTTGGATGATACTTATTGAATTTAATTTCCTTTCAAAATTTTAAGATGTAGTTCTCCCTTCAATGATGTCCTTATTTATATCTTTTTATTTATTTTACATATATTTGGTCAATGACTTGCCATTACATCCATCTTCATAGCTAGTCACAAGCACAAGTGAAGACCCAAAGTGGAAGTAAAATGTAATGGTCAAAATTATATACCTTGAGCTTCCTCACTTCATATTGAACTCACATTCATTAATTTATCTTTAATACAATAATTAATATACATGTAATATGCTTTTGTATTGAGTTTGCATATTCCCTAGTTATAACTTAATTTTATTTCATGCATGCTTAATTATTGATCAATAATTTTAATGTACCCATTTAGCTACCTAGTTGAGATCCATATAAGATTATCATGTTGTGAAATTGACCACTACCTTTTTAAATTTGAAAGATCAAATTAGACATGTCGTTCCCCTTTAACTAGCAATTTCTTTTTGAATTCAAGCGTAAACCATTTCAAATTGTATTATAGGGTAACAAATACCATACTTCTATTTAATACATCAAGAATAAGAAAATATAGAGCTCTCATAGATTACGTGCATTATTTTTCAAGGAGTTTGCCAGAATTCATTGTTACATCTCCATATTAATAATAAATAGTCATATTATATGGCTATCAATATCTTTAATATTTATTACAAGATGTTTAAACAAGATGTCTAGGGGTTGGATAGAGGATAATATGAGAATCTTGTAGCAAATTTCTCAATTGTCTTTATACTTAACCTATATCTTGTTTATAGTGATATATTTGGTTATTAAAAGGAAAGGTAAACCAAATTTGAGATTATAATAGACCTAACTAGGTAGATTTCTTACAATCTAAATTGATCAGGTGCATTGAGGATCCATTCATGTTGCACATAATCAAAATCAATCTATTCCATTCTACTTTTTTATCCTAAATTGAAATAAGAACTAATTTACTATCTATCTCAACAACAGAGCCCTATTAATATCAAGAATTTATTTTGAATCATAAAATGGAAAATTACAATCTAACTTTATAAACCACATATAAAAGATACTTGTCTGTTTTAAATTTACTGAATAAACACATTACATACATACAATCATAATAATTTTATCATTTTTTAAATTGAAAATAAAAATAAATAAATCAAATTGAAACATATTATGAAAACTTCTTATGACCCTGGAAATGGCTATGCAGCAGAAAATTTCAACCTGAAATTTAATTAAATTCTAGTGAAAACAACCCTATCCTCAATACCACACAAGGCTTCGTAACATTCGACCGTCTTCTACACACTACGTCGCCTTCACAACAGTTTTAGGATGGAAATATATCTGGATATTACGCCAACTTACTCCGTTAACACAAGACACTGCTGCAATGGCAGAATAAATGACTATTAATTGAATCATTAAATAACTTTAGTGTAAAAGAGCGAAACCGCTGCTGTGCATATTATCAAACCAAAATCTTTTATGATCTGTCACGACGTTTGACCTCTTTATTACCGTTTCACGTTTTTATTTATTACTCGCTGAAGAAATTTGTTTTGGTGTGGATACAATGCTCCTTTGTTTTAAGAACTGTGAAATAACTTATTGATCTGGTCCCACGGTGTTTACCCATACTCGATGTGACAGATGAAGGGATAAAAGTAGAAGTTATTGCTAGTGAGGATTGAAAAGTTTCTATTCAAATTCTCCTGTCTCCATTAATGAATGTCAAGGACTCCTTGGGGTAAGTTTTACATCAGTCTAAAGTTTTACATATAATTTGAGGGCCTTCCTGGAGAGCGCCCTACTATTTTCTGGGAAACGGGGAGATCTCGCTAATGCTATCTCGTATTTTGTCTCTAGCTAGTTCCATCCTTCCTCTAGTTCCGCCACCCTGCAGGATAGCCGGGAATTATCATTATAGCCGTCTATTGCCTATTAGCTTTGTATAGATCAAATTGGGGTCCTTGCAATTATAATCTGAAATTCCTTGAATTTTTTCAAGGACTTCCCATAGGAAAAGCCATTATACAAATTTCTTTTTCCCACTTACTAAATGTTGTGGCGAATCTGAGACAGGTTTGCACGTCCCGGAGTAAGCTCTATTTATTACCATCTGTATTTCAGATATTAATCTTTCTCCACAATAGTTTCCTTAGACTAAGTGTTTTGTTTCGTAGCTCTTAGGGTTACGTTTTAATGGCTTTTCAATCTTTATAATCTTATTTTACATAAGAATGTATAGTTTCGTTAATATTCAATAAAAATTGGTTCTATCACAATATATATTATTATTTAACTTGTTTATATATCATATTGTAGACACTTTAAAATGGACAGGTTTGCGACTTTACATTAAAAATACTAATTTTCATCTATTAATTAATGATTTTTTTATCGTTAATTAATCATCTATTTTCTTCTAAAATCACTTCTCAAATCATCTAATCCAATTCCCAAAATTAATTAAATAATTAATTTTATTTTATTAATTAAGCTTTAATTGATTAATTATCATTATTTAATTAATTAAACTCAATTTCCTATAGTTTAAAATCAAATATTTAAACTTACTAATTATATTCTTCCAATTAAATTAATTTCAATTAAATTAATTTAATTTCATCAAATAAAGAAATTCTTAATTAAAAAGAATTCAATTATCTCACATGTTGAAAACAATTA
>MU227994.1:1864399-1876924 GCA_018584345.1 Thuja plicata | reverse complement strand
ATATATATATATCAAACTAAGGCTGAATTGTATTTCTATGAATCACCTTTTCACAAATATATTTTATATCATATATATCTGTCAAGAAGGTCTCACGAAGGGACATACCTCTTTGTGAGACTCAGTGTCTCACGAAGAGTGATGTCTTTTCGTGAGACATTCTAATTACCAATTTTTACCACCTTATTAACTTACATTATCGACTTGATATGTTTATCAAATTCGATCTCCATAATCAACTTGTTATTGTCAACTTTCATGTTAACTTTGATCATTATACAAGCCGATATATATCGGCCTTCATTGTTGTTAAGACATATGATAATATCATCTTTGTTGATAATGATAATGAATTTGATATGAATATTTGATGATCAATTAAGTATGATTATTATTATCGATAATGATAATCACTATGCTATCATTATCAATAATGAATAATCAATATAATAATTCAGATTCATACTCGATACAATAATCAACATAAAACAATATCATGTTTTGATCGATACCATTATTGATATTATTTGGTTGATACCATAATTGAATTTTGATAATAATGATAAGTTGATATTTTTATCAACTTTATTAACAATTAAATTTGATAACGGTATCCACTATATCATTGATATTAATTTTACTCATATTAGTTATCAATAATGATAACTACGATAGTTATCAATTATAACTATCATAGTTATCAAGTTATGATAACTATAGAATGAATCTTAATAAGATCATCAAATGTATAATGATAATGTATATAACATTTAATTCTCATTTTATCTAAAGAAGGAGATATATCAAATACTTAGGTTAGAATAATCTGACTAAAGCTACAAACATTAACACTCCCTCTTAACTAGGGAAGATTAATTCCATCCTTAATTAGATCTACAAGAGAAATATCACCTCATTATGATATTAGGAGAGATGATGGATTCTCGAATATCAAGTCACATGTTCATCAACACTCTCATATGTAAATCTATATGATATGTGCACTGGCAACTTTTCACATGATGGCTATCATAAAGATATCAAGTCATGGTATAAGGATATTATTCATACATATTATCCACCATTTTAGTTTTAAATATTATGGCTTATCCATAGATATCAAGTCTCATGATATCTTCCATAATGTTTTATGCATCATCATGATATGTCCGTGGATATCAAGTCACATTATATCCATCATGATACTGGGTTTACATAAGTTATTATCCTTTGAAAAGTCGTCACCTTTCAAGAATATCCTAGGGCCCATAAATTCATGGAGTCACACACATGACAAGTAGAGTTTACACATTAAACATCTTAATATAAGTATAAATGAATAAATCTTAAATTTAATAATTACATTTCAACCATACCAAGTTTCTTACAGAAATGAGTAACTTTTACCTTGGTTAATGGTATGGTTAGAATGTCTGCACAGTCTGTTCATCTATACTTACTGATAGTCCTTAAAGGAAGATATGTTGTCATTAGTATTCAAGTAGATAGATTTTTTCAGTCACATTTCACCAACTGTCAGCATTCACCGAGTGACAACATTCACCAAGCGACAATGATCACTGAGCACAGTGTTCACCGAACACAGTGGTCACTGAAATGCTTAGTACACAAAGAAAGTATATCAACCAAGAAGAGACATAACCGAAGAGAGACACAACTGAGAATCAATCTATCGAGATATAACTGAGCACCAGTCTACAGAGACATAATCGAGCACAGACATCACCGAGCACCAGTCTAACCGGGAGAAAATTTTAACACTAAGAAAAGAAGATCTTAGCTACACATTAGCTAAAGTAATTTAGTTTTTAAAATAGCTCCTTTCTTAGCTGGACAACCATTTCTTGAGGATCAAGAAAATCATAAATGATGAATTTAATTATTTTAACTAATTGTATTCATGCAAACTAGGAGATCAAGGTCAAGTTGTAAACCTTTGATCTTAGAGTTATTCAAGAAAAGCGTGTAACCTAATTAGGTCAATACATTGTATATATAGATGTATAATCAATCAAGAAATGATGATTGTAGCTGCACAAGGACATCTATGGATCAGACAAAGGTTTTCATGCAGAAGAATAGATAAAGAAGAATTCAGTTATGAAGTACTAGATTAAAGGCTACCGAGCAGAACATAGGTATTATCCATCGCAATAGGTGATATAAAATTTTGTGAACTTAATGGATTTGTAATAAAAAATTTAATATTGCAAGCTATCGGGTCATCTATATTTTTTCTACTCTCTAAAAAATCCTTCAAGAAAGTGGACTTAACAGTCTTATTGTAAATCTCTTAATCGAGTGCACATATACATTGTGTTGCTAAAATCTCTTAACCAAGTAGACATAAAAAGTCTAACATGTTACTCCTAATAGGGTAAGATCATTATAAGTGATCACAATTTGTATCCCTAATAGGCACCTTCCATTCTGCAGATAGTGAAGCTTTGTGGGTTTCATCCCCACCACAGTTTTTACCTTCTAACATTGGTTTTCTTCGTTATCAATTCTTGTGTCATGTGTAAATGAATTTGATGAACGTTTCTATGTTTTTTTACATGCATTTACACTTATGTTATGATATTACATGCATGAAGTAAGAAAGAAACAATGGTCGGTTATACAAGTTATGAGTACTAAGGTTAAATGGTAAATTTTTTTAAGGGTACTAATTCACCCCTCCCCTCTCAGTACACACCCATCCATTATTCCAACAATTGGTATCAGAGCTATATCTCTTATTTGAAAAATTTTAAATCACTTGTGAGAAAAGATCATACAATGGAAAGGTATAAAATTGATAAAAAATATTGAGAATCAGAAGTTGCAGATATAGATTTTATTTGAGCAATACAAAGCAAGAAACAAGATGAAAGAGTTATCGGTTGAAAGAAAAGTCATGACATCTCGCTATAATGAAACTGAATATCATGAAGAAGAGATACCTAATTTGTTTGATTCATCTAGATCTAGATTTGGTAGTACATCTGATACATCTGAAGGAAGCATTACAAATCTAAATGAAATCAATCAACATCTGACTGAACAAGTGAAAGTACTACAGATCAGTCAAGAGACACAGATGGTAAGAATGATTGATGTTATCAATAATTCAAGACAATATGAGCAAGAAATAAATTTAGTTATTCATGACAGGAGGAAGATTATTGAAAATTTGCAAGAGAAAGAATCTGAGATACAGAGACTTATTGAACATCACATTGAAATCACCAATCAAATAGTTCTTATGAGTCATGAGGCCAACTGAGTGAACATAGAACTTAATGGAAAATTGGAAGTTATTGATGAACTAAAAGAAGAAAATGAGAAACTAGAGCACGAAGCAAAGATTCAATAGTTCAGCATAATGATATGATCAATAAAGTTGAAGACAATACAAAAAGAATGGATGAATTTCTGAATGGACAGAGAAGACTGAACAAAAATACCAGTTTAGGGTATACCAAGCATGGAGAATCATCAAACCAAGATGATCAAAAGAATCCCTAGACAAATCTAAAACCAAAGAAGCGTTCATGTAATCAAATGTTTGCAAGAGAAAAGAAAAAAGGTATTCCTAAAACTACTTCTACATTCATAGGTAATTGTTATAACTGTAAAAAACATAGACACAAAGCACACAAATGCATATCTAAGCAGAACAAACCGAAAATGAAATCTTACATGGAAAACATTGTTCTACTTGCAACATACATGGCCACACATCTCATGAATGCAGGAAAAGGATAAAGAAAGTCTGGAAACCCAAAGAACAAGAAAATGCATATCAACCGAGAAGAGTCGGTAATACATATGTATGGGATTAAAACACATGGGTAAATTGCACATCATGTGGTAGATATGGACATATAGCTGCAAACTATATGAGGAAATGGCTAAGAAGATCAAAAACTAGACTAGCCCTGGAATGACATGCTTACACTGTCATAAGGTTGGTCACTTAAGCAAGGACTACAAATACTGAGTGACAGAGTCAACCAATTTTGCAAATGGAAATACTACTAAAGACATTAGGAGAATGAGAAATAAAATGTGGAGAAGAGTTTCAAACAATGATAATGCTGGACCAAGCATTACAGTTTGTGACACCTCATCTAATGGATTAGGTGATTCCACCACCCCCACCTAAGAAATACAAGTATGGAACTGCACTCTATAAAGCTATATTTTACATCAGTCCCAACATTCATTGATAATATGCCAAATTAACATGAATGAAGATGCACTATGGTATTGCATATTATGTTTTGTGAATCTAGTCTAGTCAGTTAATATAAACTGAGCATAAACTAAATGTTGGTAAACATATGGAAGATAACTGTGTTGACAGTATGTACCGAGCATTGTCGGTAAACATATGGAAGACAATCAAGATGACACTTTGTACCGAGTATTATATACTCACCAAGTTGAAATCTTTAGTGTGTTAACCAAGCATAAACGCTTTGTTAGCCGAGTGACAGGTGAAGCATTTAATGCATCACTTAGGTTATATTTTTATATAAAAGGGAAAATGTGAACTCATTTGTTCACCCAACATTTATGAGCAGATTGCAGAGTGAAGAAGCGATTCACAGAAACACTATTGTAGAGTGATTCACAGCAGTTTCAAAGCAACTCCAATAGATTTCAAGCACTCACCGCGAACATCCAGTGAGTACCAAGACTTACCGAGCTATCAGTTTATTTGCAAAGAAGCCCTAATTTTCATGAACAATGGTATCCACTTCCCGGATTGCGAAAATCAAGATAACAAAAGATAAGAAGGTCTCTCTTATCAAGAACTTGACCTGTGAGGAACCAAATTACAAGTTTTGTCCTGAGGTTGCTTCTCAACCCGATGACAAGGGAGAATTCTTGAGTATCCCACCTAGGGTTTTTTTGGTTGAAGAAATTCGAGCATACATACACTGCAAGGTTGTAGAGATTGGAGAAATTGAGCTTAAAGAATCTTATCAGAAGCTATGCAAGGATGGAAACTTGAAGGATGAGTAAAAACTCATCGAAGTGAAAGGGTTAACCAATGCCCTACTGTTCCCAAAGGAATTCAAGACCAAATGGATTCGCATTGTGCATAGTCAAGTGCATGATGTTAAAATTTTATTGGATGAACCTAAGGAAATCACAAAGGATGTGATTCATGCAGTCACTGAATACCAAATCACCGAAAAGACAAAAGACCTAAGGCACCCAAGTCACCCCGAGATTGAAAAGATAACAAGAGCCGAATAGGATGACAGAGGTTTGAAAGTGAACTCAATCACCGACCTTGAATTGAAATTTGGTGCATATGTGGTTGGATACAAGATATGTCAAGCAAGCAGATTGAAAAGCATTACTTGTGGAGCTGTTGACACGACATAAAAAATTGTGAAGAAAGGAGTGCAACTAGACCTAACAGAGTTGTTGCTGAAGCAACTGGAAGAAAACATGAGAACCATTAGATCATCTTGATCTAATACATGTAAGTTTGGTTCTCTATTGGTTTTCACATTCTTTTACCTTCAGAACTTCTTTCCTTCAGTCGGTAATGTCACTTGGGACACAAACCGACCAATAACAACATAGATTAGTGATTACATTAAGTCACTAGGAGACAATTTCATACCATTAGTAGATGCATACTTTAATACTTTCAAGAATAGGATGCAGAAGAGGATGAGAATCCTTGCACAGTTTGTTGAAAAATACAAGGATGAGATATGCTTTTTAGTTGACACCGACACTACACTCATCAAAGCTGCCAACCCAAGAACAACATGGTTACCACCACTTGAATATGAAATTGATATAGACCAGGCTACAAAAGCTATTGAAGCCCTACTAAATGAACCAGTTGACAAATTTATAAGTAGATTTGGCACATATGAAGAAGCTAGTCAAGAATAAAGACTGGCTTAGTAGTCAAGAAGATAGGGAAGAAGCAAACTCAAATGGTGAAAACACTCAAGAATAAACTTGCGGTAACTAACGAAGAGTTAGAAGAGATAGAGGATATCATTGAGGAACAGTCACCTGTCAGTGAAGAAAAAGATTTAACTTACTCTGAGTCTACCGAATCAGATGCTGAGCCACCAAAGGCCAATAAATCAAAGGTTACTAATTTAACAAATGCATCTAGGACAATAAGCAAAACAACCAAGGTAGACTCACCACCATTAAAGAAAGGCACAGTAAGAACATATTAGAAAATAAAAGCCTCAATCAAGAACCCAACTCCTAGACAATGCAAAAGATATGTAAGAGGAAGAGAGGACAAGGATGATACTGTAAAAGAAAAAAGAGAGCAGAGAATCCGAGTAGAAAAGGCCAAAATTCCAAAGACAATTGATGAAATTGCAGAGTTAATCATCAATATAGGCTGTATATCAAATCCTAAGATTAGACAATGGGGAAATCTGTCTATCGAGGATCAAAATAAAATAGAGGAAGCAATCATTAAGATGATGGTAGCTTACAAGTATATACCGGGCTACAATTTAGAACTCATATTCCAAAGGAGTTGCAAGATAAAATATCAGTAGGGTGGACATATGCATTGCATATGGAGAAACAAATGAGAGAAAGAAACATAGTTAATTACATGCCTAATTCCACAGTTGAAGAAATTGGATCAACAATGTAGGAGCATGCAAAGAAATTTTTAGAAAAAACAAGAGTATACAAGGTATTAGAGAAAAAAATTGAAGATATTGACAAGGAAAAAAATACAATTTGTACTCAAATCTTTAATCCACTTGACCAGATACTAGCTATAACTGAGAATTCTCACACCAAGGAGAATGAGGCCACACCAAGCTCTGAGCATATTTTCATCAATGACACCAAGGATGTCAATCCTATTGATTTGACAATAGAGGAAAGTAAGGCCATGAATGATAGACCTCAGATATTGAAATCATTAGGGGAAACACAAGACATCACTATACGAGATATCACTCAAGGTGATTCTGATGATAATGTCAAGGCTGATGAAGATATAAACATTATCACCGAGAAAATGAATGAACAGGAAACTACTGATGTTGCACAGGAAAATGTACTAGGTAACATGCCTTTATTGATACAAGCTATCAATATAATCACCAAAGAAAAGGAGAAAACACCTAAGCCTGAAGAAGACACACCTATGGAAAAAGGTGATGAACAAGGGGAAAAGACAGATAAAAGTGAAGAGAAACAAAGTGATGCACCCAACAAGGATAGTGGAAAAGAAGACAAGGATGCAAATCAAGAAAAGTTTGATGCAGAGATGTCTACAACCAACCAATAGGTAATGACCGAGAAACCAGGCCAAGGCACCACACCTCCAAAGAAATCAATTATAGAAACTGAGCAACAAAAGGATCTTTCTATTGTACTTTAGTACACTGCATCAAGAAACATTCCAAAGAAGAAGAAGAAGAAGAAGAAAAAGAAGAAGAAGAAGAAGAAGAAGAAGAAGAAAGCCCTCGTTACACTTGAGGAAATCATAGAAATACCCAACTATGATGTAAAAACACTTGATCATGAGTCACTAACAAGGTATGGGGAGCTATGCAAAAGGAAAGCTCAACAGGACAAACTCAAATTGGAACACAAAAATACACAATTCCTAGAAACAACAAGGGAGATTCTAATGCAGGTAGTTCCTGATACATAGATTGATCAAAATGCACCCATCATTTATCAAATAGAAGTTTAGATTGAGGAAATCACACAACAGAATGTCGACGCTGAGGTCATTAAAGAAAGAGCTGAGGAGAAATATTCATACAAACTCACAGAGAAAATCATCCAAGAAGTGGTAGTAAATAAGGTGAAACTTTTTGAACTGGTAACTCAATTAGAACCTGTTATTTCAAAGTTAGTTACCCTAGTTTAAAAGTTGTGTACTATTGAGAACTTCACCTCTGAGCATGATGCACAAATAGCTAAGTTGAATGAAGATCTAAAAGCTAGTGTACAAATTCTTTTAACCGAGCCAAATGCATTCCAATTGCATTATGAAAAGCTACTTGAATCAAAATGATTAAGACTTGAGATACAAAAGGCATAAAGAAAAATCAGAGATGAAGTAAATGAGCTACAAACCATGTTACTACCGAGTCTCAAATTGCTGATGACACATATGAAAATGAAAAAGAATCTAATTTCCACCCCAGAGATGTCAGTAGCTAAAAGAATCTATGACATGCACACTCAACTCACATTGGAGAAAATGACCCTAGAGCACCTAAACAAGAAATGGGAAAAGCTGATGGCAGACATCAAACAATATCATAAGCACATTTTTGACAAGTTGTAAGTTATACATCTTTGTCATTATTTTCAAAAAAGGGGGAAATGTATATGTACATACATTATAAAAGAGGGAAACATGTACATAGGGGGAGTCATTGTATAAGTATAACATACTTGGTTTATATACTGTACATATCAGTTTTTGATACTAATGCCAAAGGGGGAGATTCATAGTCCTTAAAGGATCATATGTTGTCATTAGTATTCAAGCAGATAGTTTTGGTCAGTTACATTTCACCGAGTGTCAGCATTCACTGAGTGATAGCATTCACCGAGCGAGAGTGATCACCAAGCACAGTGTTCACCGAGCACAGTGGTCACTGAAATGCTTAGTACACCGAGCAAGTATATCAACCGAGAAGAGACATAACTGAATAGAGACACAACCGAGTATTAGTCTACATAGATATAACCAAGCACCAGTCTATAGAGACACAACTGAGAAGATACATCACTGGGCACCAGTCTAACCGAGAGATAGTTTTAACACCGAGAAAATCATATCTGAGCTACATGTCAGCTAAAGAACTCCAGCCTTTAAAATATCTCCTTTCTTAGCTGGACAGCCGTTTCTTGAGGATCAAGAAAAGTGTAAATGATAGATTTAATTAGTTTAACTGATTATATTCATGCAAACTAGGAGATCAAGGTCAAGTTGTAAACCTTTGATCTTAGAGTTATTCAAGAAAAGTGTGTAACCTAATTAGGTCAATACATTTTATATATAGATGTATAATCAATCAAGAACATGATGATTGTAGTCGCACAAGGACATCTATGGATCAGATAAATGTTTTCATGTAGAAGAATAGATAAGGAAGAATTCAGTTATGAAGAACTAGATTCAAGGCTACTAAGAAAAATAGAGGTATTATCCATCATAATAGGTGATATACAATTTTGTAAACTTAATGGATCTATAATCAGGAATTCAAGATTGCAAGCTATCAGGTCATCTATATTTTTTCTACTCTCTAACAATTGTAGAAAATAGAAAAAATCCTTCAAGAAGGTGGACTTAATAGTCTTATTGTAAATCTCTTAACCGAGTGCACACATACATTGTATTTCTAAAATCTCTTAACCGAGTAGACTTAACAATTCTAACATGTTACTCCTAACAGGGTAAGATCATCAGAAGTGATCACAATTCGTAGCCCTAACAAACACCTTCCATTCTGCAGATAGTGAAACTTTGTGGGTTTCATCCCCACTGCATTTTTTACCTTCTAATAGGGTTTTTCTGTGTTATTAATTCTTGTGTCAGGTGTAAATGAATTTCATGAATGTTTCTATGTTTGTTTACATGGATTTACATTTATGCTATGAAATTACATGTGCATGAAGTAAGAAAGAAACAATGGTAGGTTATACAAGTTATGAGTACTAAGGTTAATTGGTAAAATTTTTTAAGAGTATTGATTCACCCCTCCCCTCTCAGTACACACCCTTCCATTATTCCAAAATGTACATGTTCCAATCGAATCACATTTCTACCTACCATATCTCAAACATAGTGGTATGGAATCTCAATGTGTTTCAATCTATCACTAAATACTGGATTCACTGAGAGTTTTATCCAACTCTGGTTGTCATAGTGAATAATTTTAGGATTCATAGGTTCACCAAAAAATCCCACTAAAAGTTTACAAACCCATACTATTTCTTTTGCTCCCATGGATGCTGCAAAATATGGCTTTTGTATAACTTTGTCCCATTGAGAATTGTTTCCTATTGATCCATGAGATAATAGTTGATCCTAAATAGAAGAAACACCTAGATGTACTCTTTATTTTCTATCACACAACCAACCTAATCTAATCAGTGTACCCATGAAGCTTTAAGTCAACATTGGTGTACTTGAGACCATACTTAATTGTTCCTCGAGGATACCTCAGAATATGTTTAACTACAACAAGATGTATATGCTTTGATTCACACTTGAACTGACATAAGGCATTTATAGAATAACTAATATCTGGTCTTGTGTTAACCAAATACATCAAGGATCCAATTATCTATCAGTATAAAGTAGGATCTGCATTTTCTAAGTCAACTGTTGTTGTCTTTACCTTGTGTAAATTTGTTTCCATAATTGTTGTAATGGACTTACATTCCATCATTCTAAACCTCTTTAAAATTTCTATAGTGTACTTCCCTTGATTTAGAATAATGATATCCTCTTGTTCCCACACTTCTAACCCAAGGAAGTAATATAAAATTCCTAAATCCTCCATGTCAAATTTTGATGCAAGATCTTTCTTACATTTTATAATTAGTTTTAATCATCAACATAGCTTATGAATTACCATTTCACCATTGATTACCTCATAGTATAAGTTTGGATCTGCAACATCCTTGAAGATTTTTAGACATAGAAGGTTTTTTTCAATCCTTTTGTACTAGGCTCAGGGAGCCTGCCTAAGCTTATACAATGTCTTCTTTAATTTGCACACATGTGAATTGTTGTTATGTATAAAAAACCCTTTAGGTTGTTCCAAGTATACTTCTTCTTCCATTATCTCATTAAGGAAGGCAACATTTACATCCATCTGATGAATCTTCCATCCTTTAGAAGCAGCAATAGCAATAATGGTCCTAACAAAGGTGTATCTTTCAATTAGGGAAAATTTTTCCTCATAATAAATACTTTCCTTTTGAGAGAAGACTCCGGCTACAAATTGAGCCTTATATTTCTCAATGCTTCAATCTTCAACATGCTTGATTTTGAAGAGCCATTTAGAAGATAGTACAGACTTGTCTTTAGTTCTGGGCACAGTATCCCATCATTCTTCATAATGGACTGATACTCTTCTAACATGGCATATTTCCAAGCTTGAATTTTTCTGGTTTCTTCAACACTGAAAGGTTTTTCTTTAATGATCTCACTCATTAAGGAAACATAATTAGACTATATGTCATGTTTCTTCCTTTCTCTGATGGCTCCTTCAAGTGTAACATTTATTTCTGCCTCTTGAATCATCTTCCTTGCCAAAGGTGGCATCTTCTATTTACATCAGGGCTTTAGGTTCATCCATAGATTTAATTTTTGCATTCATCTTCAAGAGTCTCCCTATGAATCTTAGGAACATGATCCTCTACTATTTTTGAGGTGGTTCAGGATTCTCTGACTCATGAATGCCTTTTAAAATTCTAAAGCAATATCTTTTATTAATTCACTCTAACTAGGTATAAAGAAGTTTTGGATACTTTTATTTTTTTGTACTCAATCTCGGTATTTACACATTTATTAGAAGAATATTTCCCTTATGTTAGTACTAAGAAATTTCTCTTCCTAGCTATATTTTTCTAGAGTTTTAAATTCCTTGAACCTTATATAGAATTCTTCTGACTCAAAAAATATATATAAGACCTTTTAGAGAAATTATTTACAAAAGGTAACATACACATCCTCTACTTAACAAATATATATATATATATATATATATAGTTTATTCCCTTAAAGCATATCTTATGAAAGAATCTGTTACCTTTCCTATGATATGCTATGATTGTTAAGTATTAGAATAAAATTTTCTCAGTATTATTTTCCAGCTTTACCTTGCCAACTTCAACTATGGAGACTTGAGGTTTAGGTCTATCTGGGAACTTCAAGGCATAGTGTCCAAACTGGTCACATCTGAAACAGTGTACTTTGGATATGTCCTTTCTTTTCTTAGATGATATTTAGTATTTAGTTTCTTTTTCATTCTTTCTCTTGAAGTTCCCTTTTTTCCTTTCTTGTGAGAATTATTATTTAGCACATGAATGCCTTCATTTGTAGAGTTTTTACCAATACCCCTAATGATTAGCCTGGATTCCTCTTGAATGTAGTCTATCTTCAACCGGTCAAATTTAGGGAATTTGGGACGAGCATTGATTCCTTGAATTATTGCTTCCCATAAATTTGGTAGTCCATTCAAAGCCAACATAGATAACTCCTTTCTATCCATAAATTTATCAATAGTGGCAAGCTGGTCCCTTAATTCTGTAATCCTCATAAAGGGGTGATCCCACAATAGTCGGTTACACTTTTTTTCCTAAACGGACAGTGAAGTCTACATTTTGAAAGAAACTTTCAGATTCAGATGCATATTGTCGTTAAACCATTTGAAATCGGAAGATGAAGTAAATTAGAGTCTTTTAGGATTTTCTGTCTAGAATATATATATATATATATATATATATATATATATATAT
>MU227994.1:1847099-1864331 GCA_018584345.1 Thuja plicata | reverse complement strand
AATCAGAAGATGAAGTAAATTAGTCTTTTAGGATATTCTGTCTAGAATATATATATATATATATATTTGTATTGATTTTAATATTTTTTTTCTCCCACTAAAACTGCTATGTTGCTGAAAATGTCATTTTCAAAAACTTACTTTGACTTCATAGGGCATAATTTTTTTTCTAAAATAGATATCAATGTGCTTCTTTCAAATTTGGTTTTGTAACATCCATACGGAGGGCATGCAATTGGTGTGATGACATTATCATGATTATTTCATATTTTATGAACGTTTGAAGTAGGGTAAAAGCACAAAGTTGTGTCACATTTCAGGACCACTTCTCAACACACACACACACACACACACACATATATATATATATATATAGAGAGAGAGATCTTTTGTAGAGAGATGATATGGATTGATGGATTGATGTACTAGATATATGTGTAAATTTGAGTATTTCTAAATAAAAATTAATTATTGTTAAACATATGGTCTATCTAGATTCATTGTAGCTAAGCTAAATAAGTGGCTAAACTTTTCCAATTGGAAATCTCTATTAAATGCATGTTTTATACCCATTACCAAAGAAATAAACTTATTTCATAAAATCAATGTTTTAATAACCCCTACTCTTTTTAATGATATTTTGTAAAAATACAAAAAATACCCTTTTATAGAGATCAGAGTCAAGATTATTGTCATATAAATTTTATAGTATTTTGATTAGATATAATATATTATAATTTCAAAATACAACAAGTAGGTATTTTAACATTCAAGAAGATGTTGCTTCAAATAAATAAAAAAAATAGTAAATCATACCAAAAAAAATTAAAATTTATATTTAACAGTAGAGGAGAGAGTCCTCTTCAAGAAAATGTAATTTTTTTTCTGAATGGTGTAGATTTGATAGGGGAAATTTGGTGGGAGATGAAAACTATTGATTTCAGATAAGTTCAACTTTGAGCAGTTATAACAGAGAAAATATACATTGAAAACCAATCTTTCTTGTTTTCTGCACTAGCTATACATTTTATCTATAACATATTTTGAAATCAGAGGAAAAAAAGATTATTTGTATATACTTGTTTGGTGGGAACTAGATCCCAGATTTTTAGCACTTGAAAAATGGACTTCAAAAATTAAAAAACTATGTCAATTCTTATTTAAATTTTTTTTAAAAATTATAGGAATAACCTTCATCCATTTTTACACATTTCATCAGTTTACATCATCCTCAAATTCTAAATACAAATGCCACTTTTTATGTCGTTAAAGTTGAACAGTTTGCATGCTGTGGTCCTTTTCCTTTATAAAAGTGTGACACAGGTTTGTACTTTTACCCAGTAGCGTAAACTGTAATTTTGACATACCTTGACTGCATAGCTTATAAATTGTCATGTATTTATTAAAATTAATTTTCTTTTTTTTAATAGAAAGTAGACTTGAAGCAGGAGGGCACTGTTATTTAAAAAAAAAAATTCTCTTTTCTACTATTTTTCATTGAACGTCAAACTTGGAGGTTTATTTTTGATAAAAATCCTACATTTGATGCACATCACAAAACATAGACCTAATGAATTCAAAAAATTTCAAATCTATATTCATTAGAAAGATCGTTTAGAGTACTTGTGCGATGCAAAAAGACGTCTCCATATTCTTCCATTTGAGCCCCGCGCTTGAGCCCCGAACCCATGAAAACTACAGATTTCTCTTAACCTTTGCAAATGGCCAAAATTTAGTGGGTTTCGATAGAAAGTAGTTTTGATCGAAACTATTTATTTTCTATAGAAAGTAGTTTCGATCGAAACTACTTTCTATAGAAAGTAGTTTCATGACTTGGCGTTTGTTTGCCATTTACTAAAGCACTTTCGATCGAAAGTTTCAAGTTTTGATAGAAAGTCAGAGGTGACTTTCAATAGAAACCTATGTCGGCCTATTAGGTTCCGTTTCGGGTTCAGAACAATTACATATAAATAAATATACTTTTTCATCATCTTATTAATTCGAAAGTTTCAAAATTATTCACATTTTGGAAAAGGAAGACAAGTTTGCAAATTGTGATGGGAAATAAAAAAAGAAGGCTAAATAAGAGTATACGACATTATTCAGAAGTGACTGAACAAAGACTACGTGAAGAAGGTCGGGAAATATATTATCATAAGAAACAAGGTACATCTCTCTGTCTCTCTCTCCATATTTTAAGTTGATGATTATTACTTGTCTTAATGAAACATGTAAGCATGATATTGCAATACCTAATTTGATAAAGAAGACCTAATTAGACCTATTAGGACATAATTAGACCTAAGACCCTAAACCTTAAACCCTAAACCCTACCTAATTAGACCTAAGACCCTAAACCCTAAACCTAACCTAATTAGACCCAATACCTAAGACCCTAAACCCTAAACCTTACTTAATTAGACCTAAGACCCTAAACCCTAAACCTTACCTAATTAGACCTAAGAGCCTAAACCCTAGAAATCCTACGTAATTAGACCTAGATTAGGACATAATTAGACCTAAGACCTAATTATATGACCTAATTAGATCCAATTATACCCAATTAGGATCCAATTAGACCCAATTAGGACCTAATTACATCCAATTACATCCAATTAGGACAATAAGATCCAATTAGGACCTAATTAGAACTAATTAGATACAATTAGGATGTAATTACATCCAATTAGATCCAATTAGGACCTAATTAGACCCTTTAAAACCTAATTAGACCCTTTAGGACCCATTTAGATCCAATTAGACCCTTTAGGACCTAATTAGATCCAATTAAACCCTTTAGGACCTAATTAGATCCAATTAGGATCCAATTAAACCCAATTAGGACCTAATTACATCCAATTAGGACAATTAGGACAATTAGATCTAATTACGACCTAATTAGATCAAATTAGAGCCAATTAGGACCTAATTAGACCCTTTATAACCTAATTAGACACTTTAGTCCACCTAATTAGATCCAATTAGAGCCTTTAGGACCTAATTAGATCCAATTAAACCCTTTAGGACCTAATTAGATCTAGTTAGGACCCAATTAGACCCAATTAGGACCTAATTAGATCCAATTAGGACAATTAGATCCAATTAGATCCAGTTAGGACAATTAGATCCAATTACATCCAATTGGGACCTAATTAGACCCTTTATAACCTAATTAAACCCTTTAGGACCTAATTAGGATCCAGTTAGACCCAATTAGGACCTAATTACATCCAATTAGGACAATTAGGACAATTAGATGCAATTAGGACCTAATTAGATCCAATTAGATCCAATTGGGACAATTAGATCCAATTATGACAATTAGATCCAATTTGGACCTAATTAGACCCTTTATAACCTAATTAGACCCTTTAGTCCGCCTAATTAGATCCAATTAGACCCTTTAGGACCTAATTAGATCCAATTAAACCCTTTAGGACCTAATTAGATCCTATTAGGACCCAATTAGACCCAATTGGGACCTAATTAGATTAATTTAGGACAATTAGGACAATTAGATCCAATTAGGACTTAATTAGATCCAATTAGATCCAATTAGGATGTAATTAGATCCAATTAGGACCTAATTAGACCCTTTATAACCTAATTAGACCCTTTAGGACCTAATTAGATCCAATTAGACCCTTTAGGACATAATTAGATCTAATTAAACCCTTTAGGACCTAATTAGATCCAATTAAGATCCAATTAAGATCCAATTAGACCCAATTAGGACCTAATTACATCCAATTAGGACAATTAGATCCAATTAGGACCTAATTATTGTTGGAAAGTTGACTCCCTGAGGATGCATGATTTATTTTGTGTTGTCATCGTGTCAACAAAGTCATATTAAGTTTCTATCTAAGATAACTTAGAAGATAAAATGACTAAGTATGGAAACAGGGTAGACAAAGATATACAACGATCAGCACATCAAAGCACGTGCGAGAGATCGAATCAGAGTATGCACATTTAGATATATGTTCTTTGACATGTGTACATACTAAGTCCAGCCATGCATGGTATGGCATGATAGTACATAGAAGTTACATGCAGATTAGTACACCAGCAGTCCAGAAGACAGAGCATGAAAGCCGACTAGTGTTTTGATCAGCGTGAATTATTTTGTTGTGTAATGGCCAAGCGCCTTTAACTATATATTTTTAATAATGTAATTAGTAATGTTTTAAACATGCTTAAGCTAACTTTCTCAGAAGCGTTGTGTATTATGTTTCTAGGGTCAACTATAGTCTTGTTTTGAGTCACGCCTATTCAGGTATGAACATATAAGTATGTAATTTAAAGTTATGTTACAAGTGTTGAATAATATGCATTAGAAAGATATAGAAGAGTAGTATGATGAAGTCAGTATGAGATAAAACTCTTTAAGAGAGTAAGAGCATCAGCGCATACATGAAACTGATTAGACAACAGTGTCATCACAATAGTTTACTTTTGATATAGTGTATATCAACTATCAGAAGATTGTAGCCTTCATCTTATTGGGCAGTGAACCATATACCTTTAATAGGGTTTTGTAATAAAATCCTAATAGGGTCATTGTACTTGGATTGTAAAGACTGCTTCTAACAGGGCAAAGAAACTTTAACAAGTTCATTATACTAGTACAATATTTGTGGGTATTAATTTCCATAGGGGTTTTCCTCTGATCAAGGTTTCCCTGTAATCATATCATGTGTTATGTGTTCTTGTATTGAGCTTCATTTGATGTATGTTTGATTTATGTTTAAGTTGCTGAAATATAATAAATAGACAAACACGGATTCACCCCGCCCCCCCCTCTAAGTGTTTCTAACAATTGATATCAAAGCTCTAGTCCTCTGAAATAAATTTTAACCACTTGAGGAGATCATGGACTCAGCAGAAGCAAAACATTTGAAAATAAATCTTGAAGCAACTCTTGAAGATCTTGACAGATCTGAAAAAGAAAATGAAGAACTTAGACTGAAAGTTGATGGCTCACAAATGCTTATCAAGAAATTGAGAAAAGATTTGAAAGATTATTCTACAAGTGATTTAGGGAAAATGGTCAAAAATCTCAATGAAGAGAATATGTCTCTGAAAGATAAAATTGAAAATCTAGATGAACAACTAACAGACAATCAAATTGCTATTGAAGAAAAGATTAAAGAAAGAAAACAATTAGAAGATGAACTCTTGCAAGCAAACATGAAAGTCTTGGAATTAGAGAACATAAAGAAGAAGATGGAATCTAAATTAACAGAAGTAAAGGATAAAATTGATAAACTCCACATAAGTTATGATTCACTTCGATCTTTGCTCAATGCACAAAAACAAAAAGGCGACACTACTGGTCTTGGATACAGTGTAGCACAAATTGAAATCAATTTTTTAGAAGAAAGAAAGAAAGCACATGAAGCATCTTCAGAAGAAAAGAAAGTTGAAAATTTTGCAGAGATTAAAACAGATCCACCTAAAGGAGAAATCAAGCAAGTTAACAGAACTTGTTATGCATGTAATAAACATAGTCATTTGGCAAGAGATTGCAAAGAAGTAAGACCTTTCAATGGTTATTGTTACTCCTATAATAAGTTTGGTCACATAGCTACATTGCAAAACAAATCAAAGAAATCAGTCACAAAAGAATCAAAGAAGAATGAAACAAAACAATCAGAGAAATCAGCCTCAAAGAAATTTGTAGAACATTACATGTTAGATGTGTAACTACAATGGACACACAACAAAGAAATGCAGCATGATAAACAAGAACATCAGACCTCCTATCATTTGTCACACATGTGGAAAGGCTAGAAACATCTCAAGGTTCTGTAGATCTAGAACTCAAAAACAAGAGGATCCTAAGAAATCACTATTTGAAGAAGAAGGAGAATTCAAGTTTGTTCAAGCAAAAGAAGATTCAAGAAAAAATTGGGTTGAAGTAAAGAAGTACAAAGATTTTGGCAAAGTACTTGATGCATCCACAGTGGATGCATCCTCTATTTTCGGTTGAATAGACCTTCTTGGTCTTAGGGGGAGTTATTCTAGCTTAGAACCCCTGCACAGCTGGTATACTCACCTTTGAGTATGTGCCAATGAAATTATGTTTATGATCATAGTTGGATGAAGTATGCATACATGCATTATCTATAATGCATTCTGAATGAAGTTTGAGATTCACTGTGAAAACTATGTACGGTTGCAAACATTAAATACAGTAACTTTTATAAAAAGATGTAAGTCTTCAATCGTCTTCACATTTGCATTAGAGATCACAAAATTTGGAGATCACAGGAGCACTAAGCATCAAAGCATGGAAGCATAATAGATTTGGTGATTAAGAAGCATGGTTAAGAAGTTTGGAATGGAACCCTAGCAGTCGTGCCGTTTCAAAATTTCATGAAACCCTACTTAATCAAGTTCCAAGTAAGTATGGTGACTCTAGTTGTATTGTACATTGCAGAGAGGAAGAGATTTGTATTTAAGAGGCATCCATTTAAATCCATATTGGATGATGTGGAAGGAGCTTTCTCCAAAACTCCGTTAGGTGTCGTTCACATAGAAGACATTTGCGCATACATTTATTGTAAAAAGGAAACAATTGGAGATAATAGTATAGCCAATCTCATGGCTTTGATGATGAAATCAGACTATTCATTCAAGGATGAATACACACACCTTACAGACAACCCTATCTTTGAGTATTCGAATGCACATGATTTCTACGAACCAAAATGGGTTAAAATATTGTTGAGCAGGATTCATGATGACCTCTACTGGATTGGTGAAGTTCCTATCTGTATTATTGTAGACCTAATCCATAAAATGACTGGACTTCTTAATACTAGACTAGTTCTTCCAACTAGCAAGGATGTGAAAAAATAGGTTGAGCAAGCATGCCTATCCAGAAGTGATAGGCGTGGCATGATAGTTGATCTTATCAAGGAAGAAGACATAAAGATTCTAACTATGATCCTTGGTTACAAGTTCCAGCATGTAAGCAGATTAAACAGTGTGTCAGCAGCCACAGTTCTAGCAGCTATCAGGATGGTGAAGGATAACACTTAGTTCAATCTATGTGAAATATTGCATAATCTATTGATGGAAAAAATTTGAGTTAACAAGCATGACAAGAACAAGACATTTAGGTTTGGGTCTTTGATCATCTACTTGTACTTCCACATTGTTGGTAAGGGTTCTAATCTTTACCTAGATAGAAACAAATCCATAATGTCTCAAATTTCACTAAAAGCCACATTAGAGAGTAGTGCAAAGGATGCTATGGACATAGACATCAAATCTTTTAGGATCAAGATGCAGAAGAGGTTCAGAATACTTGAGAAGATTGTTGAAAAGTATAAGGAAACCATATGCTTCATGGTAGAAACTGACTGCACTTGCATGGAGGTAGTTGAGCCTAGAACTAAATGGATTCATCCACTTGGGTATGAAGTAGAGTAACATGTATTGGAAGGATATGCATAGGTTCTTTTGTCTGCGCCCAAAGATCCCAATGAGTCCAGATGGGGCACTTATAGAGAGAAGACTAACGTAGTTGATTCTGTATTATACAATGTTGATAATAAAAGAAAGGCATCTAAGATTACATCTAGCATTATAAAAGTTCAGGGAGTCACTCAAGAAGATCTTGACAAAGCTAGAGAAGCCAAGATAGCCAAAGAGCTTGAGAAGACTGATGAGATCCAAAAGAATAAGAAAGTAGAGAGCACCTGATCTACACCCTCTACCACCATTGACCTAGACTCATCTCCACCTTCTATACCAAGCAATAAGTCTAGAGGAAGGAAGCAAGTGCCCACAAATCACCCATCCTCAAGGAACACACGAAGCACAACAAGGAACACTCAATCTCCTCCTAAGGTATGATTCAGACCTAGTCTAAATGTCTTGAAGAACAAGATTGTTAATGAAGGGAGACTAGACACACTTGCTAAATTCTATGACAAGTATCAAGAGATTGATAAAATTGAGATACACTCTATGATCATCTCTCATATGATTAAGTTTAATAAGTCAGTTCTTGAACTTAAGACAATGATACCTGATAAGTTATGGAACATACTGGAGATCATGAAGAGACATGCCATTGAGGAAGACATGAGGATAAGAGAAGAAACATTGGATAATCTTCTCCCTATATGCTCACATGATGAGAAGGAAATTCTATTAGATCTGGTGAAGCCTCATCTTAGAACCAAGACAAGGACTCTTTAGATTATGAACAAAGAGTATGAGCAGATAGGAAAAGAAAATAAAAAGGAATTTTCACAAGTGTTTATGGATAGATAGATGTATCCATCAATGACGCCTACAACTAAGGTAGCTCCAGCTCCTCCCAAATAGGTTACAGAACTAGTGATTCAGAGAGCACCTATGATAGGTCCACAGGTTTGAACACCCTTAGTGACAATAACTTTTGATACAACAAAAGACTCAGAAGATACTATAGCAGTTGATAATATCAAGATATCGATGACAACATCTGACAAAGACATGGACAAAGTTGATAAAGCATTTGTAAGCACTGAAGAGATGTGCACTGATGATACATCTGAACAACAAGATGAAGTTCCCTCCAATGATCCAATAGACTTAAATGAAGAAAAAGATACTCAAGATAATGAGACACCAATCAAGGATAAAATTGTAAAGAGTGAATGCATGGATACCAGTCAAAATACTATATTCACTCCATCCACTTTACCATCTACTTCATTGTTGTCAAGGTTAACTCCTGACTCAGCAAGTCTAGATGCGTAGGGAGAAGAAGACTTAATAAAGATCAGTGTGCTAGCTATGGAAAAGGAAAAATAAAAATAGGTTATGAGGAACCCTCTTTTCTTGGATTCAGTTAACATACTGAATGATTTAGTACCTGCAGACAAGAAAGTAGCCAAGATTCAATCGGTTGAAGATGTTGACAGTATTCTAACAATCTTCAAAGTACACTTTACAGATCTAGTAGACTCTGCTACTAGAATTGTAGAAGATGAATATAAAAATGAGAGATTGAAGGAATTAGTAAAGAATTTTATCTTAGATTTAAAATTTTTAAAGATTGGGCAATCTACACTGAAAGAGTTGGAAACCAAAGGTAAGAATGTTATAGCAAACTGCATGGACAGAGTGAAGTTCACCTCTGAACATATCAAGAAGATAGAAGAGGGTGAAATCATGGTGGACACTATCAGAAAAATAGTTGAAACATCTACCCAAGACATGAGCATATGTAACAATGTCTATCAAGGTCAGTTTGACAAAATTGAAAAGGCTAAGTTGGAGATCAGCAAGATAAGAGTCAGACAAACTCAATTGAGAAATGCACTTGCGCCCTCTCTAGCAGTTCTAAATGAGAACATCAAACAAATTGAAGCCACCATTGTGACATATGATCAAGGTCCCTACATGGATTTTATGAAGATGGACAAGCTGACATATGCCTTATGCACGCATCTTCAGACAGTTGATGTAATGAAGGTATTCTGGTAGAAAGAGATCCAATCTCTTTAGATTGTGTACCCTAATGTTTACATGGAGTAATTACCTAGAAGACTTATAGTTTTATACACCTTTGTCATTAATTTCAAAGGGGGAGTAATAGAGAATGTATATATATGGAGCAGTATATGTATATATTAAAAGATGCTATGTTAAGATAGTTTTTGTGTTAAGTCATTTTGAGAAACTTGGCCACATTCCTTTGTTGCCATAAATGAAAAAGGGGGAGATTGTTGGCAAGTTGACTTCCTGAGGATGCATGACTTATTTTGTGTTTTCATCATGGCAACAAAGTCATATTAAGTTTCTGTCTAAGATAACTTAGAAGATAAAATGACTAAGTATAGAAATAGGGCAGACAGAGATATAAAGCGATCAACACATCAGTGCACATGCGAGAGATCGAATTAGAGTATGCACGTTTAGATATATGTTCTATGACATGTGTACATACTAAGTATAGAAAAACATGGTATGACATGATAGTACAGAGAAGTTACAGATAGATCAGTATACCAGCAGTCCAGAAGACAGAGCATGAAAGCCGACTAGTGTTTTTATCAGCGTGAATTATTTTGTTGTGTAACAGCCAAGCGCCTTTAATTATATGTTTGTAATAATGTAATTAGTAATTTTGTAAACATGCTTAATCTGACTTGCTTGAAAGCGTTGTGTATTATGTTTCTAGGGCCAACTATAGTCTTATTTTGAGTCACGCCTATTCGGGTATGAACATATAAGTATGTAATCTAAAGTTATGTTACAAGTGTTGAATAATATGCATGAGAAAGATATAGAAGAGTAGTATGATGAATTTAGTATGAGATAAATCTATTTAAGAGAGTAAGAGCATCAACACATGCATGGAACTGATCAGACAGTAGTGTCATCACAACAGTTCACTTTTGATATAGTGTATATCAACTATCAGAAGGTTGTAGCCTTCATCTTATTGGGTAGTGAGCCATATACCTTTAACAGGGTTTTGTAATAAACTCCTAACAGGGTCTAAGACTCCTAACAGGGTCATTGTACTTGGATTGTAAAGACTGCTTCTAACAGGGAAAAGGAACTTTAACAGGTTCATTATACTAGTACAATATTTGTGGGTATTAATTCCCACTAGGGTTTTCCTCTGATCAAGGTTTCTCCATAATCATATCATGTGTTATGTGTTCTTGTATTGAGGTTCATTGGATGTATGTTTGATTTATGTTTAAGTTGCTGAAGTATAATAAATAGACAAACACTGATTCACCCCACCTCTCAGTGTTTCTAACAATTATAACCAATTAGATACAATTAGGATGTAATTAGATCCAATTAGGACCTAATTAGACCCTTTAAAAACTAATTGGACCCTTTAGGACCTAATTAGATCCAATTAGACCCTTTAGGACCTAATTAGATCCAATTAAACCCTTTAGGACCTAATTAGATCCAATTAGGATCCAATTAGACCCAATTAGGACCTAATTACATCTAATTAGGACAATTAGATTCAATTAGGACTCAATTAGATCCAATTAGATCTAATTAGATCCAATTGGAATGTATTAGGACCTAATTAGATCCAATTATACCCTTTATTCCACCTAATTAGATCCAATTAGACCTATTTGGACCTATGATAGGTTATATGACCCCTTAAGACCCCTTAAGACCACATTAGACCCACTTACACCCAATTAGACCCTTGATTATACATTTTAGACCTTATTGTACCTATTAGGATGCACTTAGATCCAATTAGACCCTTTAGGACCTAATTAGACCCAATTAAACCCTTTAGGACCTAATTAGGTCCAATTAGATCCATATTTAGGACAATTAGATCCAATTAGATCCAATTAGAATGTATTAGGACCTAATTAGATCAAATTATACCCTTTAGTCCACCTAATTAGACCCAATTAGACCTATTTGGACCTATGATAGGTTAGATGACCCCTTAAGACCCCTTAAGACCCCATTAGACCCACTTAGACCCAATTAGACCCTTGATTATACATGTTAGACCTTATTGTACCTATTAGGACGTACTTAGATCCAATTAGAGCCTTTAGGACCTAATTAGACCCAATTAGACCCATTAGGACCTAATTAGACCCTTTATAACCTAATTAGATCCTTTAGGACCTAATTAGATCTAATTCGGACCTAATTAGATTCAATTAGGACCTAATTAGATCCAATTAGACTCTTTAGGACCTAATTAGATCCAATTAGACCTATTTAGACCATTTAGGACCTAATTAGAGCAATTAGGACCTAATTAGATCCAATTACCTAGATAATTACGACCCAGTTAGACCCAATCAGGACCTAATTAGGTCCAATTAGGACAATTAGGACAAGTAGATCCAATTAGGACCCAATTAGACCCTTTCGAACCTAAATAGATCCAATTAGGACCTAATTAGACCCTTTATAACCTAACTAGACCCTTTAGGACCTAGTTAGACACAATTAGCCCCTTTAGGACCTAATTAGACACAATTAGACACAGTTAGACACAATAGACCCAATTAGATCCTTTTGTTTGAAATAATTAAATATCTAAATGTATGCAGGAGATTATCAAGAAGCACAACCTTATGAAGTTGGAGAAAGGTCATCGCAAGGTGAACAAGCCCAACCTTTAGAAGTTGGAGAAGGGTCATTGAAAGGTGAACAAGCCCATTCTTTAGAAGTTGGAGAAGGGTCATCGCAAGGTCAACAGGCTCAAAAAGTACAACCTTTAGAATCCCAAACAAGTACACATCTCTCTCTCTCTCTTTGACTCTCCCCCGCTGTCTCAATTTAGTCTCTTAGTATAGTTAATTATGCATTTTGTGTCTTTCCCCTTAAGATGAGATATTAAGACAATTTTTTATTTTATTTGCAGCCCAAATAAAAACAACAAATGAGAATATTATTCTAGCCCAAGAGTTGAAGAACAAAATTAATTGTAAAATCATAGATCATTTAATAGAAATGGATGTGGAAAAATTGAGAGATTATGCTAAACAACCCATAAATACTACGAAGAGGGCATTGAATAAAAAGTCTAAGGAAATAATTGCACAATTTGAGAATCTTGATACACTTGAAAAAACCCAGCTATTATCAATTACACTTCTTAAAGATGAGTTAAAAGAGCCATTAAATTTTTTGGGTGTAGATGCAAGCTTGAAAAGGAAAAAAATGTCTAACATACAAAAAAAAATTGTTGAAAGTGTTAAGGAAGATTTGCATTCCATTGGGAAAACAACTAGATCTGTAGATAAGTCTATTTCAAGAAGAGTGATACTGACATCTATTTTAAATAAAAACATGTACCCAAAAAGACAAATTTCTTCACTTTCATCCCATATGAGGTATAGTAGGAAGACACTAGGACATTATCCCTGCAAGAGGGTAGAAAAAACAAGATCCCTGCATTCAGTTGTGAGTACAAATAGTAATGTGTGGTCATTGCACACTAGAGATTACTCATTCTTTTGTTATGACTGCATTTCTGAAAACTATGGTGAATGTATAAACAAAAAATGTGGACATGTTAATGAATGGAATTTGGTTCCACTAGATGTTACTACTACAAATGATGAAGTTGAGGATGAAATCTTTGACAACATTCTATTGATTTCAATCAATTATGACCATATTTCAGGTTTGATCAAAATTGGTACGTGTCCATGTAAATAGCGTTCTTATTTACTATTCAATGTAGATGTTTAATTTATATTTAGAGGTCCCTCAAATTGAAAACATATTTTGTAGGACATGTTTTTGCTGTAATAGTAGAGCCTGGAAATGTGGACTGTGTTAGTTACTATTTATTACGTTGCACCAAGGAGAGGATGAAGCTAACAAAGAATGAAACAAGCGATGAAATTATGTTTCCAATAGGTTAGTAATGTACATGTTTGTGTTTAATTTATTAAAATTGAGGTTTAAATTATGATGTAATTATGTGTTTATGGTTAATTTCACATCTATATATATGTTGTTGAACTTTTATGTGCAGGTTCAGTTGTTGTGCAAGGAACATATTTGAAGCAAACCAAAATATTAAAACATGGGATTCATTTTATTGATTATCAACCTAACAACAAGGTTTATCAGTATAGCCATCTTTTAATTGCCACTATCCTATCTCTTCATCTAGTGACAGGATGTGGGGTTCCTAAGTGGAGACTTGATACTGATGACCATGAGAGAATATTAAATGTTAACCAAGAGCGAGACGAACCACTTGATGTGGTCTAAAAAATGCATGAAATATCAAGATATGTTTGTCACGAGTGAGACTGGAGGTTTTCTTAGCTCCATTCTTTCCTACCAGTGCCCATGTAGTGAACGGAGCAATTTTTTAAAATTTATTAATATATCTCAAAAATGTCTTCAGGATGTGTATTTACTTTAAAGTTTTATCTAGTGAATTAATTCTAGGTCATGTGGATACTTATTTATTTGAAATATGAATGTGTAGATTGAATGCATGTTATGTAATTAATTAAGTTTAGGATATAATTTAATTTTATCAAGCTATCTAACTGTTCATTAATTTTATGTTCCAAACATCAAGATCTACATGTATATATAGAGTGAAAGTATATCTATGAAATTATATAATGTGCACATTTACATATAGAGTGAAATTATATATCAACTGTACATGTATTTACATAAAACATAGAGATCAATGTGCTATAAGCTCATGAAACATGTGTCAATAATGTCAAACATAAATTTCAAAGTGTACAATACATATGTCAATCGACTCTAGAGTAGATATAAATAAAATAATATACACATGTATACATGTACACATGTTCCAAACATCAAGATCACTATATCACGTACACATATATAACACATACATACACATGTTTAAGATCAATGAATCATAGATTGAAAGTGTTAGAATAGTCCCAAATGATAACTAAGATGGGGGGGGTGAATCAGTTATCAACCAATTTAATTCTTTTCTCTTATTAACTCCAGAATACAATAAAGTAAATGCACATTCAGATAACACAATAGACAACACCACAATTTGGTTACGGGGAAACCAAGTGGTAAAAACCCCAGTGGGAATTAACACCCACAATGAACTATACTTGTTTATAATAATCCCTATTAGAAGATCTTTTAACCCTGTTAGGAGTTGTTCTTTACAATGCAATAAGTATAGTGACCTAGTTAAGGGTCTGACCTTGTTAGGAGTCTTTTATAAATAACCCGGTTAAGGGTGAGGACTCACTGTCCAAAAGCTCACTGCTTTAATGGTGACGGCTACAACCTTCTGAAGAACAGATATGCACTATATCTAATGATGAACTATAGAGTAGACCTGCTGTCTTGATCAGTTCCAGTGTATTATAATCTTTCACTGCTTCTTCACATAGATCCTTGATGAATGAAACTCAACTGATATTCTACACTACACTTTCCTATATCTTTTTCTTATCATTCACACTTAGCATTTCACAAATGACTTGCTATAAGTATCTTCCTCAAAGTATAAGATCAAGGGACCTATTAGACAACTCTTCAAAACATCCTTGTTGGCTTTACTAATCAGGCAAGCATAATTACAACCATGCAATATAAACTAAATAGATGCATCGCTTCACGAAGTCGGCCTCACCAAATTAACTTTAACTTTGCAATCTTGTTGAAACACATTTGGCGCCTTTAGATAACTATCATCAACTCATAACTAAACTTGAATATACACAAGCATTTCCCAAAGATAGGCACAACTCAAGATCCAATGCAATACGTCGGCTATGTACAGACAAACTCCAGAAACTATAACTGCCACATAACAGAATTACACAACACAACTGAAACTCCATATCTATGTCTACTTATATGAACAAAACATAAACAATATGTCTACAACATGAATATAACTGTGCAAGGCTTGATAACATTATTCTGATAAGTACATACAGAACACTGCTGTATATTATATGTTGTCATCAATGACAAACATACAATCAACAAGCTGCCAGAAGTAAATCTCCAACAATCTCCCCCTTTGACATTGATGGAAACATATGATATTAAAAAAATCTTCAGCACCTGGTGTCTTCTTTCTTTTTACAATCTTCTCAATATCCTCATCAAAGATTTCTCTACACTGCTGCAGCTCCTTTGTCTATGTTTATAATCCCCTAGAGTATATGCTCCCCCTTACTATATACTCCCCCTTTGACATCAATGGAAAAGGGAACCATAAACAATTAAGCACAGGTACTACTCCAGAAGTAGAGTAGTCAACCATTCATCAGTCACTTAATGACTGATGTTCTTGCTACATTTTCTAATCAGACTCAGGAGTGGGAATTACTCCCAACTTCTCCCTTAGATACTCAAAAGTATCTTTTGATAAAGGCTTTGTGAAAATATCTACCAACTTTTCTTTGGTGCTCACATAGTCAAATTTTACTTCATTATCTGCAAATTTTTCTCTAAGAAAATGGTATTTAATCTCAATGTGCTTTGTCTTTGCATGCATCATAGGGTTCTTGGACATGTTGATAGTACTGGTGTTATCACAGTGAATGAACAAACCATTATTGAACAATTCAATGCTGTTGTAACATATTCAAGAAACCAACCTATCTCCAAGAAATACTTCTCCTCCAAAAGTACTCTACATGTCATCAAGAGAACCTACCCAATCTACATTTGTATACACATGAAGTTGTATATTCTCTGATTTAGGATACCATAAACCATAGTCTATAGTTCCCTTTAGATATCTGAATATTCTCTTTATTTCCATTAGGTGATTATGTTTTGGTTCAGCTACAAATCTACCAATAATGCCAACTGCATTAGATATGTCTGGTCTAGATTGAGTAAGATATATAAGTTTTCTAATCATAGACTTATATAATGTCTTATCAACTACTGCGGAATCATCTTCTTTAGAAAGCTTGCTTCCATTTATCATAGGATTGCATATTGGCTTACAGTCTTCCATCTTGAAGGTCTTCAAAATTTCCCTCACATATTTGGACTGATTTATGAATATTCCTTTATCTGTCTGCTTTATGTTTAATCCCAAAAAATATTTTATAGGACCAATCATTCTCATTTCAAATTCATTCTGAATTTCTTTTGCAAATTCTAAACTAAGCTTGTCATTACCTCCAAAGATAATGTCATCAACAAATATGGCAACAAGTAGTAGTCCATTAGGTGTCTCTCTTATGAATAGGTTACAATCTGCTGCTCCTTTCTTAAATCCAATCCTGGTAAGATAACCATCTAGTCTCTCATACCAAGCTCTTGAGGCCTGTTTAAGTCTATATAGTGCTTTCTTCAATATGCATACCATATCTGGCTTATTTGATAGATTGAATCCTTCAAGCTATTCTATGTATACTTCTTCCTTCAAGTCACCATTCAGAAAAGTTGATTTAACATCCATTTGATATACTTTAAAATCCTTGAATGTTGCATAAGCCAAGAATAACTTTATAGCTTCTAGTCTTCTCATAGGGGAAAATGTGTCAGTGTAATCTATCCCTTGCCAATGTGCATATCCTTTATACACTAGTCTTGCTTTGTTTCTGACCACTGTACAATCTTCATTCATCTTTTTCCTGAATACCCACTTTGTTCCAATCACATTTTTGTCACTGGGTCTAGGGACCAATTCCCATGTATCATTTTTTATTATTTGATCTAGTTCTTCTTCCATTGCTTTCTACCAATCAGAATCCTTGC
>MU227994.1:1768926-1786030 GCA_018584345.1 Thuja plicata | reverse complement strand
GGTGGTGGGCTCTAAAATCATCAAAAATATTGTTGAAAATATACATTTGGCCTATGATCAGAAACCCACTCTGTTGGAAGGTATTAAAGACAAGAGTGTTCTAAGAAAATGGAATTTTTCTTCCATATTTTTAAAACCTGGTAATAGCAAACGGGATGGTGCGGTGTGGTGCTCCCTCCAATTGATTGGCACAAGGCTAACTTCGATGGGGAAGCAAAAGGGAACCCAGGTAAGGTGAGTTATGGTGGCATTATCAAAAACTCTCATGAAAATTGTGTCATTGTTGTGGCCCTCCCCATTGGCATCTAGACTAGTCACATGGCCGAAGCAACGGTTGCTCTTCAAGTCTGTAAAGTGGCAAAGTACCAGAATTGTACTAATATTTGGCTTGAAGACTGGTTTGTAAAGGCTACTTTCAACAAGAAGGCATAGACTTTGAAGAAACATTTTCTCTTATTGCTATGCTTGAGGCAGTAATATTATTTCTTGCTTATGCTGCACACAAAGACTTTAAAGTATCAGATGGATGTGAAATCTGGATTTCTGAATGGAGATCTAGAGAAGGAAGTCTATATTGAGAAGCTTGATGGATTTCCTTTGACATATGATGAGGACATGGTTTCAAATTGAAGAAGGCTTTGTATGGACTGAAAGAAGCACCTAGAGCTTGGTATGGTAGATTGGACTCGTATTTACTTCATCTTGGTTTCAAAAAAGGTAATGCAGACAATAATTTATACTTAAGAACTACTAAAGATGGAGTCTTAATAGTTGAAGTTTTTGTAGATGATATATTTTTTGGAGGTAATGATGAAATGGGTAAGATATCCTCTAAGGAAATGGAAAATGAATTTGAGATGTCGATGATTGGTGAAATGGATTTTTTTTCTTGGGTTGTCAATTAATGAGAACAAGAATGGTATTATTATTTCTCAAACTAAGTATCTTAAGGAAATGTTGAAAAAGTTTGGAATAGAAGAGTGTAAACTAGTTGGAACACCTATGGTTACTGGTTACAAGCTTACCACTACTGATGAATCTCAAAGTGTTTTTTAGACCAAGTACAAATCTATGATTGGAGGCTTACAATATACAACTCACACTAGACCAGGTATTGCTAATGCAGTTGGAATTGTGGCAATATATCAAACAGATACTAAAGAGACTCACCTTTTTGCAGTAAAGAGAATATTTAGATATCTGAAAGGAACACTAGAATATGGCTTATGGTGTGAAAAATCTGATGATTTTGTCATCCATGCTTCTAGTGATGTTGATTAGGCAAGAAGTGTTGATAACATAAAGAGTACAAGTGGTAGTGCATTTTTTTCTTGGGAAAAGGTTGGTTGTCTAGTTAAGTAATAAGTAAGATTGTATAGCTCATTCTACTACTGAATCAGAGTATGTTGCTTCTGCTATAAACTGCACATAGATTGCTTGGATGAAGCAGATGTTGATGGACATTGGGATAAATTTTGAAGATCTAGTGGCTATTCCTTGTGATAAAACTAGCAAAGTGAATATGTCAAATAATCCAGTTATGCATTCAAAGACTAAACATATTTCAATTAAGTATCATTTCTTGAGACACAAGTTTACTGAGAAGGATATTAGATTAGAGTATATCAGCACAAAAGAACAAATAAAAGATATATTTATAAACCCTTTTCCAAAGGATGCCTTTGAGTATCTCAGAGGTATGCTTGGGGTAAGAGCACCTCCTTTCAAGAACTAATTGATACGGGAATGCATCATTCCAGAGGATTTCAGAGTTATATCATTTTGTGGACTTATTGTATGGATCCACTCCTCAGGGGGAGTGATTGTTGGGAAACAATAGAACACATTTGGGTATTTGAGAACCTAGTTTATGTAGGCATGAAGATTTGAAAATGCTACACCTTGCAGAGGAAATATGGTAAGAGATAGAGTTATGGAACCCTTTTCCATTAATGTCAAAGGGGGAGAGATTCAGTGAAGAGAGTCAGTGGAAAATCCCTATTATTTTAGGGAGAGTTGTGAAGAGGATATTGAGAAGATTGAACTGAGAGTGTTACTTTTGGGTTGATGGATTTTCTCATGTGCTACCATCAATGCCAAAGGGGGAGATTGGTTGAATTGGATTCTATTGGAGTTGTTTGCATTCATGTTTTTTCATTGATGTAAACATATGTTCGAATGAAGTCTTTGTCAAACTAGTTGTCTAAGGCACAGGTGAGACTGACAGTTGTGTATGAACATTGTATGGACTATCAGAGGATGTGAGGACAAATATGTATTAAGGGACAATCTGGGATCTTATATCTAAGTTTTCTTGAGTTTATGTTTCTGTTTGTTTGAGTTACATCGATTTTGGTGAAGACTGTTTGAAGAATAGTGACATATAATTATGACAGTGTTAGTCTCTGAGTTTTGTGGACAACTTGGATGTGAGCATGTAACTATGCGATCTTGGTGAATGTCAGTAGACATGCTAAGGAATTTTTTTTGCAATTCTTGGGTTGCAAGACTCTTGGAGACATCAGTTGTGGCATGTGTTCTAGAGAAGACCTATTTGGGGTTGATTTCATAGATGTAGCATGTATTATGGATGGTGAGCATGAATTGTGGATCTTGAATTATATTTGATGATTTTTAATTGATGTTTACTTGTTCAAGGTATCGTGTGTATCTTAGCAATGGGTTATGTAATTATTTGTGCATTGGGGAAGTCTTAATTGGACGACCTAATTGCTTATTGTAAACTTGTATAAAGGAGAGTTGTTTTCTTGATTAGAAGTGTGACAATGAAGTATGGAAGCTGCAAGCTTGTATTTGAGAAGTCTACTAGATGTAGAGCAGAGATTGTGATTAATGAACTTCATTGGAACTTTTTAAGCAAATTTGTTTCTATCAGTCAGTTCACTGGATATTATATCCTTGTATATCTATATCATGGATAGTGAGTCTTGAAGGTGGAATTAACCTTCTTTAGGTAGTGAGCCTGGGCAGTGAGCCTGTTGTTTCTCTTGACTCCTAACATGGTTTGTCCTTTAATAGGGACTGTGTACTGTATGTAATAATTAGCTACTAACAAGGCTAAATTCTTAACAAGGATACTATACTTTCAGTGCATTATTTGTGGGTGATAATTCCCACAGAAGTTTTTCCCTTAATAGGGTTTCCTCGACAACAAATGCTTGTGTTATGGTATTATTTTGATTAAGTAAAAACATGTTTTACAAGGACTCAAAACCTTTACAAAGTATAAGAGTTCAACATGTTTTACAAGGACCTGAAACCTAAAAAGAGTTAATACAAATATTCAACGGAAAACAACAACAGCTGTACCGAGGCACCCAAGAAGGAAAGGAAACATCCATCCAACAACCGAGCCAAAAAAAGTCCCATAGATAATAACAATAAAGACAGGGACACCAAAAAACCCAAAAAGATAGCAAAAAAGGAAAGCTACATGCCCTACACAAGTTCATGGGCCTTGATCAACATAACCTACATATTACTGACCGTATTCTTGAAATCTTATGGTATTGTTGTTAATGTGTTCAGATTTGCATTTATCTTTTGATTGTTAAAGGTTAAAGTTTAGAAAAATTGGCATACAACTGTTCCCCCCCCTCTCAGTTGTATTGGTGGACTATTATTTCTAACAATGAAGGCATGTATGCTTGAACAAGGATAACTACACATTGGGATTAGCTCCTCATAACTTCCCCATTCTATTGAATTTGACATTAGCATGAATTTATGAACTCTATAAACCTTCATCAAGTTGGAAGAGATAATTCTATGATAGTCTTGAAACATGGAGCATGCAAGATATATTTATTTGTACATTTCCCTAGTCCAATGTGTCCTTTGTCGTTGATGTCAGGTAGCCATTGGAATAGGACACATTGATTATAATATTGACTATAATTTCCACCCCATTGTAGAGATTTCATTAATCAGGAGCCTACAAGTCACTTCTAGAATGGGAAACTCTCAATAGATTTTATAGGTGTGTTTAACACCCCTAAAAACAAAGTCTTACATATGTAAACAAGCGATTTCCCAATTTTTAAGGAAAAAATTAATATAGAGGTGCTATGAATCTTTTTCATTTATGGTATTGGTATTCTCTTAATGTGAAAAAGTAAATCCATAGTTATATTTAGTTCTAGATAATGTATGGAAAGTTTTTGGTACATTCAACTACAAGGCTTGGACTTAACGATAGATTGCCTCCATTTGTAGATCCCCAACTTGATCAACAAGATCTTCTCACACGTGTCAATTTTTTTTTTGCAAGAACTAGATATGATAACCTTATTTGTAGAGGCTCTTGTAAGTGTGCTCAAATTTTAAGCTTCCATAGATGAATCTTTTTTATATCCTAAATACTTATGCTCTAGGAATATGACAATTTTGTGGAGTTGGAACCCTAATTATTTTTATTTTTTTTAAGGCAAAAGTGGGCGAGCCACTGAATATATATAAATAAAGCTGGTTCAAAAAAGCTCAACCAGGAAAGAACCAGAAAGAAAACCTGGAATCGTTGCTTATATACAAATTTACATATAGATATTTGTCAATATTTACAATAGCTATTATATCGACAGTATCAAAGCTCATAAACAAAAAATACCCCATTTTCTAAATTCTAACCAGATGAGCTACTTCAAAAACCTCAAGATTTTACAATTTAAGAGGTAATCGAATCAAACAAAAAATATTTACAATCAACCTATATCAGTCACTCTTCCATATCAACACAGTCAATTGCAATGGAACTAGGAATATTTTTAAATTCAGGACCCCAACCAGAAGCTTGTGGCAAAGGCTCATTGATGTCCCATTCGGATCCTATATCATCTCCTAATTGTGGTTGAGCACGAGTCGGCAAATTTACATCAACACTACCATGGATTGAACTCCACAATACCCCAAACACTCTCGTAGACCCAATCTCGGCTTAACCATCATGAGGAACAATACAGGGCTGTTCCCCTCTAGCTTGACTTGTAGCACATCCCTGACCTAACACCTGAACATTGACGAAGCCTTCCTCTTTGTAACTAGCATTAACACCAGAAGTAGACGGCTGCTACAAAACCCGCGCATTGAAATTTTGATTGGAAAAGGTTAACATTTCTAACAGAGCATACCCTATTCTCTTAACCTTCTCCTCCAACTGAAAGCCCAAAGCATGAGCAGAGACTTGTAACCCCGATTTCATGAACTTAGGAGACCCCATTTCAGAACTTTTCTGAAGAGCTTCAAACATAACAAAGAATTCATGTTTTTGTAGTAGCTGGGATCTTAGAAATAAACCCCCAACCAGAGCACTACCTATCCACATATCATAATTTTGCATGGCTCTCTTCAGTTTATTTTCATTCTAGCATTTCTCCCATACACACTCCAAAGCAGCATCATCAATATGCAGGTGCAAGACATCTTCGTCCAGACTTGTCTCAATTTGAATACGGTAATTCTTTGGCAATATTGACCTATGAAATTGATTACAAGCATCAAATTTGATGCAAATGTCTACCATTCTTGACATTCTGAACTAAACCAGTTGAAACCAGAAGCAAAGATGATATTTTTGAATGCAAACATCTTGAAAATTGGGTAAAATTTATTAACTCCAACTCGTGCGGACTGGAAAGAAAGTCGGATTTGGTATGTGCAAAAAATTCTAAGTACTTAACACCATGTGAATTGATGAATTTCCATATGCCACTACCCACATTGTGCACGATACCCACAAACTAAAAAATGCCACTCGACCATTGAATGATTGTAATGTACCAGTACCGAATTTATTACTAAGATCAATGGTAGCTAAAACAGGAATTGATGTTCATTTGATATAATTGAAAAGACTTCCTTCATTTGAATGTATTTCCGAGTCATAATAAACTGTATTCATATGTAATCAATGTTTGAAGTGGCTCGAATTGCTCAAGGAATGATGTGGGCTGATTCGTATTGACAATGACACCATCACACCTGAGATTAGAGATATAATCCACCACTCTGTTTCCTTCTCGCAGGGTATGTGAAATTGTAACCTCCAAAAATTGATCAACCAAATGCCAAATTTGTTTAAAGATATATTGTAAATGCCAGGAAAATGTTTGTCTTTATAATAGCACAGTCTTGAATGTCTTTATGAGAATGATCTGTAAACAAAGCATCATTCTTGAACAAAACAATCTCATTCTTATGAGAATGATCTGTTAGACCTTGAATAGATGACAAGACCATTTTTAATAAATATGAGAACATGACCTCTAAAAATTTGCAGACAACAGAAGATGCGTATGAATCTGATGGAGTATCATGTTGATAATTTTCATTTGAAATTTGAGAATCTAGAAGTGAAGGAGATTTTTCAATTGGAAATCGAGGAGCTTCTGGTGTAGATTTTAGACTACAAAGATTTGGATCTGAATTGTGATCTGAGCACACTATTATTGAATCTTGATCCCCTTTTAGGCATTGAGTGTTAAAATGACCAAGAGTAGATTGGAATTTATGAACTGTACTTGCATCCTGAACCAAAATAGGTTGATTCCATAAAACCCCACTGAGAATTAATCTGAATATTAGATGGGAAATTTTTTCGTGTATCTAGCAGCAAACAAACTTTGATAGACAGATGAGGTCGATCATATGGGATAAGATCATGTTTCAAGAAAATGCCTACTTTGTTTGCTAAAACTTCAATAATATTCAGATCTCTGTATTCTAATGGCAATCGGGGAAATGAGATCTAGAATGGAAAAAATTGAATCTCTGATGATTCTGGGTTGAAGTTTGGAATCTAGTTCATAGTGAACAAACCATAGCCTAAACAGAACCAGCCTTTAAATCTATGAACAGAATCTCTATATTCTTTAGATTGAAATATTGCAACAAAATAATGAGATTTCTGATCAATGAAAAAAACATCTTTAACTCCTACCCAATTACCTGAAGAAGACTTCTTTCTCCACACAAGATTCTGTTTCTTTGGATTGAAGGGAACTCTGTTTGAATCAGGCAATGAACCTGAAGGCGTATTTACACCAGACTCTATACCATGCTCTCCAATATGAAAATTCTCTATAGATGGAGATTTAGAGAATGAATTATTGGAACCCTAATTAATATAGCCAACAAAATAAAATTATGCTACCTTAACTACTCTCCCTATGCAAGAAACTCATTCCAACTTATAACTTTCAAAATAGGAAAGTCATAAAATTCTAAATGATGATTATGTTGACCCGGATGGAAAGAATGCAGGAGCTACTACACTAGGCGATGCACTCTCCCTAAAAAGTTTGAATGATGCAACTCTTGAATCTATTTAAAGGAATTGTAGCATTTTGCCGGAGGTGCATATATCAAGGTTGAATTTGATTAATGTATTTTTAGATAGATATGAAAAATATTTATCTTACCATTATTTAATCTAAATGTAGTTTTTTAGTTAGTATTAATTTTGTGCAATGATATTTTTTGGGCCTAGAGACTACTCTTGATAAGGTTGTCCATTCAGAAGAGAGTAAGAGAGCATCAGGGTAAAGATTAATTTTCCATGTTGTCTTCAACAATGTATGTCTATAATTATTTTATAGTTTGCATTTTCTTAAATTATAGGATGTCGATTGCAATTGTTACTCTAGATATTTCAAATATTTAATTTTTATTGAAAATATTATTTATTGTGCTTAGTTTTAGAGGTATTTATCTGGAAAGAATTAGTATAGGACAACAAGACGCTTTACTAGTTTTCCATACACTCTGTAAGGTGTAATCATGTTCCATCTTTATTTACAATCATGAGATTTAATCTTTTATAATATCTATCCATGGGTTATATTAACTAATTGTGCTTACTTGAGGGATTGAAACTAGGTACAGTTGTGTTAGTTAAAATGTTTCATTGTTGTTTGACTACAATGCATCTATAGTTTCAAATGCTAACTATGTGGAAACTGATAATTTAGATGTCTATGAAGGAAGAGGTTGTTGAGTTTGTTGCAAAACAAAGATTCTTTCACTTGAGATACTTCAGGTTAGTTTCTGGATTTGTCATAATTTTCTATTTTTGAATAAGTGGGAAATGCATGTAAAGGCATAATTATGGGAGCTCAAGACTTGCACTTGGCACACACTTGAAAAATAAATTTTTGACTTGGACTTGAATTGAAAAAAAAACTAGACCAAATTTTGGAAAATTAAAAGCAATATAAATTATAATCTATTTTAATTTTAGATGGCTTTTTTGGAAGACTTTTCAAGTACTTAGTTGAGTTTCAACACTCAATGAAAATAGTGTGGTTTGCAGGGATTACTAGAGGGTGTGAACCATTCATTTTCTTCAAATTTTCTTTTTATTGATTCAATCAAAATCCACCTTTCATATGTATTATTGAGGGGATGTGTGTCTAGACATCCAACAATTTCTCACGTCGGTAATTTATATTTTCTTAAAATATTTATTATATGAAGATCTACAATCTACAGTGAATATAATCTCTTTTCATGGCCCTAGTTGATGTACAATTTCAATCATTTTCCATTTCTTGTCATTTACGCCCTTAGTAATTTATTTTTCTATTTGGTTCAGTTTGCTTCAAGTATTTTATCTATATTGTTACTTGTTAGCATAACTGATGCATTGATGAAGATTGGTATAGATTTGATGACAAGTGAATCAGTTATTTGGTTGTCATTGATGTCAACTAATTGACTTAGTGTTTTCAGTCTATTACCTGATATTGTGTAAGTGAATCATGAGTTTCAATATGTTTCTAAAGTTTCTATTATTATGGAAGGTTATATCATGTGTGGTGATGTTAAATTTTCTATTGTGACTCTTGATATGGAGAATTAAGATGGTTATGTTTGATTGGACTCAAATTGGGTAACTGTTAAAATAGTCAATTATAGCCATTAAGTGATTTGAATGTTATTTCATTCCGATGTTGTATTTTATGGAGCAGTCATAGTATATTATTGAAAACAATGTCAACATACTGTATGTACGAGTGTGAATCATAATGTTAATCGGTGTAACTAGTTTAATTGACTAGAAGTGGTGTTAACAGAGTGGGCAGGTAAATTAACAAGACAGAGTTCTTGAACATGCTATGAATATTTGTAGATTAGTAAAGGAATTCGATGTGGAAAAATGATCGATGATGATTTTTTTAAAGTTTAAAGTTAGTTTCGTGATTTGTGGGACTCGCTTGACATCACATTGATTGAGGAGGATTATTTAGGAAGTTTCTTTTGGTCAAACAAGTTTTTTTTAAATGGCTCAACTACCAAGGTAAAATCTATGAGCAATCTGACACGGTCAGAGGAAAATGTTTTATGAGTGTCTAGATACATTGTATCTTACCTAAGATGATCTAGATCATTCATATCGCATATCTAGGTTTTATTTCAAGCCGGTGGAAGTAATTCTATATATTGAAATGTGAAGAAGAAGTTACAACGCTGATTGCGAATTGCAGAAGGATTCGGTGACAGCAAAAGTGAAGGAATAGAATGCAATCAAGACAAGGAAGATTATATAGTATGATGATGTATTTCAAAGCTTAAAAGCATATAATTATGGAGAGGTAGTGTAATTTTCACAGATCATTTTATATATTTCTTTCTAATTATTGTAACAGTGAAATCCCCTAACAGGGTAGATCCTAACAGATCTTTATTGTAAATCCTCTAACAAGGTGGTACATCAGATTTTGTTTTAAATTCCTCTAACAAGGCTTCTCCTAATAAGGAAAATATCCTAACAGGTCTTAGGAAAATTCCTTAACTAGGTAACACCTAATAGTGTTTTGTAAACCTTTAATATGGTAAGCTCATAACAAGACGTATTCCAGAAGAGTGCAGATTTTATGGGTATCATCTCACAATATGGTTTTTTTCCCAGTTGGGTTTCTACAAGATAAATATGGTGTTTACATTGTGTGTTTAATTACTTGTGGATATATGCATTTAAATTTTACTTATGTTAGTTGTTGTTATATGTGTTGGTACATAAAGTTTAAAGAAGTTGAATTAATGAATTTGTGTATTATCGATTCACCACTCCCCTCTTAGTATTCAGGATTGTATTAACACTACTGTAGTTTAGAGAAGGTTTTAAGGTAAGAATTTGATTTTTTAAAATATCATATTTGAGTGAGAACCATATTTGATTACTATTTTTTCAAGATCATTTAAGGATAACATTGTTTCCTACATATTGTTAATCTCAATATTAAAATAGTGAGCATTATTCTTCTACGCTTCGTTACATGTGATGCCTACTACATTCTTCTCATGTTTTCTCTTTCACCTTTTGGTAGAGTTGAAATAGTAAAATTCATTGCCACTATTATTCATGTATGATTTTTTCTCAATATGACAGTAAAAACATTCACTGTTCTTTAATATGTCTATGTCTTTTCTTCATACTGAATATGCATCTCTTCTTGAGATTTGTTGTCTTTTAGACCCTTGATCCTTAATGGAAATGCTTAAAACACTTTGTTTACTTGCTATCTTAAATCACTCTTTATCTCTTCCATGAATTCTCATCGCTAGCATGTCTTAGTTTATCAATACATGTTCATTATCACTGTGTTCTCATTTCATAACACTATGTTTTTCATTCACATATGTGTTTTTTATCTTCATCTTCACACTATCCTTTGGTATTTTTTAACACTATCCTAATATGTTGAAGACATTGCTCTTTATGACATGCACAGGGGCTTCACTTAGTGAAGCTGAATCATAGAACATGTGTTCGTGGCATACTAAATAATTCCTATATTTTCAAAAAATATTACCCCAAAATCCCTTTTTGTCAGCCCCTCCAATACCCTCTACACCTATTTTCCTATATAAAACCCTACCCTCACCCCAGAAAAACCCCCTTCCCCCTATTTAGGCAATATATTGCCCCATTTTTTCCCATTTTAAACCCCCCAATATGAACCCACGTGATAGTGTATTGACCCTTCACTGGAGACATCATGATGACATGAACATATATGCTCTATAACAATTATCCTCTCTATACACTTCATGGCAGTATTAACACATTCTTTATCTACCCTTGATCAATGGTAGCCATTGCTTAGTAGTAGTGAGAAAGAAAATCCAAACACAGTCCAGTTCGTGATCACAGTGAAATCATGGAATAAGAAAAATTTCCTATAGAAGTGTCATTGAAACCATAAAAATAGCAGTAAATATGACTCCTCAAAACTGTGACATATCCTGGAGGCTCTAGATTTGTTATATGAATCAATCAAATCATTGTTAATGAATAGTAAAATGAGACCCTTTGCAACACAAAATAGATGATCATTATGAAATAATATTGAATGCATCCTTATACAAATGAAAGATCCTTCTCCTAAATAGTGGGTATATGCCTTCTCTCATCATAGTGGGAACCCTTCTCATTTCTTTATTAAATGCACTCTTCATTAATAGTTCCTTGAACATTCATTTTATTACTATCTTATAACCTTCATTACATCATTATTTGTCATATATTATATTGATGATTGTCTCATCCTCATGTATTTTTATTTTTTCTTGACATTGCATTCTTTCTCACTGTCATTCATTACCTTTTTTCTTTTCTCATTACGACAGTGATGTTGCAAATCTTCTCTCTATTCTTTAAGACAAGAATGATTAGTAACTTTTCTTTGCATCATAACAACCTATGCATGTTATTTTCAAAATTGTGAACTCTATAAATCAATAATAGTATTTTGTCTCTACTATTTCCCCTTTGATCTAAACTTTTACATTGTAAAAAGTAAGCCCCAAAAGGTTATGAAGGAAATCTTATGAGTATAAACAACAACAACCCCTTTTATTAAAACTCTAAATGTTTTAATATCTTGGAGGCTTAGACGAGAAACTAATCGCTCAACAGAACTCCTAAATGTTTATCATTCATTACAAAACTAGAAACTAAGTCCATCTATGATGAAACCCTTTTAGTGGACTTTAGTGAGAGGCCTTAAAAAAAATGAAGAAAACCTATTTTGGTGAACCTCATGCAACATGGAATAATGTTGGTTTTAAATGAAATTATGTTGTTAATTTTCCCTTTAATTTTTTGTTCTATTCATATATGCAATCCACAAATCTTCATTTATATTACCACTCCCTCATAATAGAACTTTTGTTCATATTTTAATGTTAATCCTTTCACCTTTTTTTTCTCTAGAATTGACTACTGTTATTTACCAAAGATCTGCCTCTTTCATCATTAAAGCCTCTCTTTATGGAAAACTTGATGGATTCTCCTCTATGAATTTTTTTTGTCATTATGTTGAGATGTTGTTCCTAATAAATATATATTATTCTTGTCTTATCATAAATTTGTTGTTATCTTAATGTGAACATGCTATTTCAACATGAGAATTATTTCTCTTTAATTGAAACATGTTATCCTTGGTGGAAGAGAACAATATAGACTATTTTTTTCTCTTTAAAACTCATGGCTTTCTCCTCATATTGTTGGTGTTCTCATTGAATATTGTTGATCATGAATATATTTTCCTCTTATTTGATGGAAAATTTTTGTTTCCTTATTCAAATCTTCTTTTAACTCCTTCAACTGCTATTTACAAAAATGTTAGGGTGACTTTGCCTTAGCTCCCTTTGTTACTAACTCAAGGTCAAAGACACTCATGAAATTTGACCTCCCTTCTTTCCCACTCAAATGGCCTTTTGAACCCCTCTTTAAAATGGAGAAATGATCTAAAAAATTTCTTTTTTTAATATTTGAAATCCTCCTTTTCCCTTTCCCTTTTCAAATTTTAAGCTCAACACATTTTAACAAACCTTAAATAAACAACATTGTCTCACGAGACCTAAGACACTCTACAAGGCTATTTTTCACACAAGGTGAATGGGTAACAATTGTATACTATATTAATTTATGATGGTATATGAAATTGTTGAACATACCAAATAACTGAGAGGGGGGTGAATCAATTATTCCTACACACTTTATAAAAATTTTACTTTTTCAGTAAACTTATAAACAACGATAATATCAACTTCTAATATATCGGTTTACCACATCAAACATTCATAATAGATGTAAACATGAAAGCACAAGAACACCAAGGCAAATAACACCAAGATTTACATGGAAACCCAACTTGGGAAAAACCACAAAGAAGCTAATTCTCGTGAAATGAAAGATTGCTTAAGGTGATTTTGACAAAGGCTCATTGACGGTTGTGCTAACAGCAGGTTGGATCACTATCGATCAGGATAACTACCCTTAGATATGAATATGGATAATTGCTAATATAAATAGGTTCAATTCTAGATAAATAGGCCCACTGCCAGAATATATGAAAAGAGATTGAATCCACCACTGAGATTACTATCACAAATACTCAAAAATACATAACTGCTATTTTAGTCTACTATCGATTACATCAACATGCATGATTACCAAAACAAAAATTTATTATAAATAGATTCACAATCACTTCGCATGAAATCAACACATAAGCCACACAAACAACTAAAATCATCGCTCTTCTTATATTGCTTGATGTCATCAACCATGTCGGCCAAAAAAATTTTAAATAGGTCACACCAATACATTCCTATGGTGGTAAAGAATGAAATGTTGACCACCTTGATCAATCCAACATGCCTCAAGTATAGCAACATGCTAAACACCTCCAAAGCTTTTAGTTCCAACAGATAAATTGAACACGTTACACAGTAATTGTTGGGACCGAAACATAAATGAATGTGCTCCAAAAATAACAGAAACCAAATAATTAATCCACCATATGCTACATGCTGAATAGAACCACCACCAAAAAGGAAAAAATATAGACATTTAAAATACATCCTTTGGTCAACTCCCCTATCAATACACCAAGGATATCAGTACACATCAACTGATAAAGCTAAAACATAAATATGCATGGGATATCATGCTGACATCAATGAAAACCATTACTGACAAAAACATGAATAACACCAACTTCACATTCTAACAATCTCCCCCTTTATAATTGATTGCAACATGCTTCAATAACAAAGAAAAAAAGATGTCAGCATCAAAGTTCTCTATGCTTCTCCAATTTTCTCCAACTTTCTCCCCCTTTGACAAAAATGAAAAAAGGCCAAAAACTCCCCCTTACTAACTCACTTTTCCCCCCATGAGAGGAATCCACCAAGAAATTATCTAGAAAAAGAATAATCATGTAAAATATTGGACCAATGCAGACACTGATGCATCTAGTGAACACTAGGAAGGGGAAGAACACCTAGCTTCCCCCTGAGATACTCAAAAGTATCCTTGAACAAAGGTTTAGTAAATATATTTTCTATCTACTCCTTTGTAGGTACATACTCAAGCTTCACTTCACCTTCCAACACCTTCTCTCTCAAGAAGTGATGTCTTATAAATATATGCTTTGTTCTAGAATGTTGTACTAAATTCTTTGAGATATTTATAACACTAGTATTATCATACATAATTGAAATTGGCTCATCAAAGGTAACATTTATATCCTTCAAATTATATTTCATCAATAATACCTTAGTACAACATGAGGATGTTGCAATATATTTATGTTTATCGTATATGATGTTTATGACTGACATGCAAGATGAGATGAATATATGTATGCATGATGAGACTGACAAAATTGTGATGCAGGGATGAGATGCAGATTTATGTATTTAATGCTTATATAGTAACATGTATGGATGATGTGGTAAATGTTTTATATGATGTTATAAATGTTATGGATGCTAAAATATTATGAATGTGATGGATGCAACTAATGGTATGCAAATGCAAATGATTATAAATGTTTTAATGCAATGTAAATGATGAATAATGTAAGCTATAATGGTTAATAAATGATAATGCAATGTTGTAATGAAATATGAGACAAATGTATAACGATTAATGGTTAATGCTTAAGGATTAATGAATAATGATTAATGACAAATGAACAATGCTTAATGATTAATGATTAATGACATAATGAAAAAACTATAATGGTTAATGTAATGTTGGAATGACGTGTATAATGATTAATGACTAATGATTAATGATAAATGACAAATGAACAATGCTGAATGATTAATGATTAATGAAACTAATGATTAATGGGTTAATGGAATGATTAATGCAAAAGACAATGCAAAATGTATGACAATGCAAATGATTACGGAGGACTAATGAAACTAATGAATAATGAGCAATGCAAATAATTAATGACTATGTACCAATGTGATGAACAATGACGTAATGAAATGAATGGATAATGACTAATGAAATAATCAATGCAAGAAATAATAAATTAATGATTAATGAATGCAATGGATGCAAGACAATTGAGGACACTATTTTTGTGTGTATCAAAAAAATATGATAAAATCACTTAGATGACTGGATAGGGGAATAAATAGAAACCTTTACCAAGAGAAAAACTGTAATGCCATATGACTTAACTACGTATGCAAAGACTAACTACATGATAGTGGGATTAATATCGTGTTAATGTTGGAGAGCACACCCTAGTTTAATATTGCAAAAGGAGTTATGCACCATGTGCTAGAAAACACAAGTGACATGGTTCCTTTGCGTGGACTAGACTCTCAAACAAATAGATTGTTAGGAACAAGAATGTGAGATATCAGATATGAAGAGACCTATGAAATGTGACTCATGAGGAGACGCAGTACACCCAAATCTTTTAAGGGATTATGGGATGCATGAATCCTGCCCCCCAGTGAGGCATACATAGTCATAACTGAATATCAAAACATGAATTCACTAACAAACTATGATAAGAAGATCATACCACAAAAGACACGTATTTCACTAGATACTCACCATAACAAACCAAGATATAGAAGATCGAGGCTATCACGATAAGGACATAGTAAAACACAATATAAAATCAACAAAAAGGCATCCTGACCAAATGGTCATTCAGTCCAAAAGTTCTTGCCATGAACGATTTGATGGGATGATTGATAAAACAGCCGACACCGGAAGGATTCATCCTGATGGGCCAAAGATTGGATTTATAGAAAATGGAAATTCCCTGGCAATTGCTTGTGAATAGAATGATCATTAGGAAATTCAATCGTGTTGCTGATTTGGTGTAAAACATTTGCGATCACTGTGTCTAGAACAAAGCTCAATTTCGTGATTTGGTAAGCTCAGTTGTGCGGGAATCATTATTGTGGAAGCGAGAGAATGGTCGAAAGACTACCTGCACAAATATGGGTAGCGACACTTATTATGAAAAGGCAATGCAAGTGGTATAGACAAATGGCGGGAATTGATAGTGGATCTGACTACGCATGGTGCCTGAAATAGGTTTTCACCATGGTACTTATCCATTGCACCACCGAAGTGGTTTTTACAGATGGACAGATTTTTCTCTTTCTCTTTTTTGATTTTTTTGTTTCTTTTCAAACTTTTGTATTTTTTATTATTTTTTGATATTTTCTGATTTTTTTGCTTTTTTGAATATTCTGGATGTTTTTGGAATTTTCTTCTTTTCTAATTTTTTTGATTTTTCTACTTTTCTGATTTTTTTTATTTTTCTGCTTTTCTGATTTTTTTGATTTTTCTGAACAATTTCTGCTGTACAATGGACTACTAACTGATCAAGCATAGAAGCACTTGAGATGTACAATATTTACAGGATCAGGGAGCGGATCTCCCTCTAGAGACGCAATCTGATAGGCGTCGGAACCATACTTTGTTGTAACAATGAAGGGACCCAACCAATTAGGTTCAAACTTCCCTTTCTTTTCTTTGTTCTGGAGGTTCTTCATGTTATGCTGCAGGACAAGTTCTCCAACCTCAAATTGACGAGGTTTGATCCTTTTATTGAACTGAAGGTGAAGGCAATTTTGATACATGTGGAGGTGGTCTAGGGCACTGAGGTGTCTCTCATCAAGGAGTTCTAGCTCTTGCAAGCGGGCAACTCTGTATTCTTCTTTGGACAACAGATTCTTCAGAGAGACTCTGAGGGAAGGGAGCTCAATTTCGATGGGTAGAATAGCCTCAGTACCATAAACAAGGGCAAAG
>MU227994.1:1736631-1758336 GCA_018584345.1 Thuja plicata | reverse complement strand
TGAGGGATAATGCATTAAATAAGATTTAATACATTAAAAGGGATAGTATTTAAATTAAATTCAAATACTTAGGGGAATGAATCATATTTAATTAAATAAATTTAATTAAATAGATAGAAGAATATAACAAATATAATTAATTGAAATGAACTATAATGTTATGGGAATATTAATTAAATTAATATAAGGACGATTTTGGACGTCTACAGTGGGAACCTCAATTATTTGTCCTCGTTTTCCTCTATTATGAAATCACTGAACATCATCCTCAATTCCATGTTCTTGTTCTTCTAGTTGGAGAAAATGTTCAACAAAATCATAAGAACAATCATGTAGCTACTAATAAAATCATATTGAGAACATTTTTTTATTATTAGTAAATAGTTCTATTTTATTAATTATTCGTATAAAGGATTAAAAAAAGTACAGTTACTCCAACCCTAAATAATTTGCTAATATCAGGAGCATTTTCTGTATCATCGTGCTTAAACAATCATTGATTCCAAACTATACAAAGACCATATACATTATCTTGTTCAATAGTAGTAATACCAAAACACTACAAACCACTACAACTGCACAAGGGAAAATCAAATTACATCCACTATAACTCTCGCCATGGATGTCTAAACCAGGACAACAACCCGACTAATTTTGTACATGACAATCCAAAATGGACAAAACAAGAATTCCTTCCGAGGACCTTCCTTGTTCACAGGAAAAACCAGATCAAACAAAAGGGCAATGCTGAAAGTGCTAACAATATCCAAACCCACCCAATAACATTTAAGGGAAAAGATGATCTCAAAAAACATATAGAAACCACACCAGCATCACTTCCATTTTGGCTTTCCCATTGGGTCATTGAACTAGTAGTCTTTAGGCCCATATTTGACCTTGTTTTGATCGACCATTGTTCTCTCATTCCATACGTTCATTTTTCTGTTACACCTCACATGCATGCAAGAATTCTTTCAGCGAGTCACATCCAATCTGTGTTTTGGCCCTGCATTCATCACTATCTGTCATGGCACTCTAAACCAAAATCAGAAACATTGGGTTTGATGCACCTTGATGGGATCTCAAACCTATTGAAAACTCAGCCATTTATAAAATTGGCATCATTCCTCCACACCACTGCAGGTGAACACACTCAGCTCCTTCACAACCCATCTAGTGACTCTTCCTTTAGACCCAACTACAGTGATTATGTCATGAAGATAGAAGCAATTTCCACATACATTCCTCTCCCAAATTAAGATCAATATTATGCCAATACAAAGGGTCATCAATTTTAAAACCCATGTCAAGCACTTTTTAGTGCTTTGTCCCTTGAAACATTATTGATGCTACAAGGTTTCTAGTGAAAAATTAGCATCCATGATTAACACGTATTTTCTCAACTTCACCATGTACCAAAGGAATGAAAAATGCAGTAAAACCCCCTACACAAGTATATTTGAACACTCCTTTACCTGCCTTCACCGCAACCAATACCATACCATCTCATCATCACACTATCATCTAATGGTGTGTAAAATTTTTAGATTGTCTCCCTTGATGTCTTAAAAATCTTCACATATTTTCACCCAATTGATTTCACATTAACGACATGACGGTATTAGAAAGAGTGTCTACCAGCTAACTATTTTATCTCTTCACATGAGTTACCTTGAAATCATCAAAGGTGGCCCATAAGGATTTAATTATTTTAATAAACTTATTCAAATGACAACTCCGGTCCCCTGGTGGTGGGCTCTAAAATCATCAAAAATATTGTTGAAAATATACATTTGGCCTATGATCAGAAACCCACTCTGTTGGAAGGTATTAAAGACAAGAGTGTTCTAAGAAAATGGAATTTTTCTTCCATATTTTTAAAACCTGGTAATAGCAAACGGGATGGTGCGGTGTGGTGCTCCCTCCAATTGATTGGCACAAGGCTAACTTCGATGGGGAAGCAAAAGGGAACCCAGGTAAGGTGAGTTATGGTGGCATTATCAAAAACTCTCATGAAAATTGTGTCATTGTTGTGGCCCTCCCCATTGGCATCTAGACTAGTCACATGGCCGAAGCAACGGTTGCTCTTCAAGTCTGTAAAGTGGCAAAGTACCAGAATTGTACTAATATTTGGCTTGAAGACTGGTTTGTAAAGGCTACTTTCAACAAGAAGGCATAGACTTTGAAGAAACATTTTCTCTTATTGCTATGCTTGAGGCAGTAATATTATTTCTTGCTTATGCTGCACACAAAGACTTTAAAGTATCAGATGGATGTGAAATCTGGATTTCTGAATGGAGATCTAGAGAAGGAAGTCTATATTGAGAAGCTTGATGGATTTCCTTTGACATATGATGAGGACATGGTTTCAAATTGAAGAAGGCTTTGTATGGACTGAAAGAAGCACCTAGAGCTTGGTATGGTAGATTGGACTCGTATTTACTTCATCTTGGTTTCAAAAAAGGTAATGCAGACAATAATTTATACTTAAGAACTACTAAAGATGGAGTCTTAATAGTTGAAGTTTTTGTAGATGATATATTTTTTGGAGGTAATGATGAAATGGGTAAGATATCCTCTAAGGAAATGGAAAATGAATTTGAGATGTCGATGATTGGTGAAATGGATTTTTTTTCTTGGGTTGTCAATTAATGAGAACAAGAATGGTATTATTATTTCTCAAACTAAGTATCTTAAGGAAATGTTGAAAAAGTTTGGAATAGAAGAGTGTAAACTAGTTGGAACACCTATGGTTACTGGTTACAAGCTTACCACTACTGATGAATCTCAAAGTGTTTTTTAGACCAAGTACAAATCTATGATTGGAGGCTTACAATATACAACTCACACTAGACCAGGTATTGCTAATGCAGTTGGAATTGTGGCAATATATCAAACAGATACTAAAGAGACTCACCTTTTTGCAGTAAAGAGAATATTTAGATATCTGAAAGGAACACTAGAATATGGCTTATGGTGTGAAAAATCTGATGATTTTGTCATCCATGCTTCTAGTGATGTTGATTAGGCAAGAAGTGTTGATAACATAAAGAGTACAAGTGGTAGTGCATTTTTTTCTTGGGAAAAGGTTGGTTGTCTAGTTAAGTAATAAGTAAGATTGTATAGCTCATTCTACTACTGAATCAGAGTATGTTGCTTCTGCTATAAACTGCACATAGATTGCTTGGATGAAGCAGATGTTGATGGACATTGGGATAAATTTTGAAGATCTAGTGGCTATTCCTTGTGATAAAACTAGCAAAGTGAATATGTCAAATAATCCAGTTATGCATTCAAAGACTAAACATATTTCAATTAAGTATCATTTCTTGAGACACAAGTTTACTGAGAAGGATATTAGATTAGAGTATATCAGCACAAAAGAACAAATAAAAGATATATTTATAAACCCTTTTCCAAAGGATGCCTTTGAGTATCTCAGAGGTATGCTTGGGGTAAGAGCACCTCCTTTCAAGAACTAATTGATACGGGAATGCATCATTCCAGAGGATTTCAGAGTTATATCATTTTGTGGACTTATTGTATGGATCCACTCCTCAGGGGGAGTGATTGTTGGGAAACAATAGAACACATTTGGGTATTTGAGAACCTAGTTTATGTAGGCATGAAGATTTGAAAATGCTACACCTTGCAGAGGAAATATGGTAAGAGATAGAGTTATGGAACCCTTTTCCATTAATGTCAAAGGGGGAGAGATTCAGTGAAGAGAGTCAGTGGAAAATCCCTATTATTTTAGGGAGAGTTGTGAAGAGGATATTGAGAAGATTGAACTGAGAGTGTTACTTTTGGGTTGATGGATTTTCTCATGTGCTACCATCAATGCCAAAGGGGGAGATTGGTTGAATTGGATTCTATTGGAGTTGTTTGCATTCATGTTTTTTCATTGATGTAAACATATGTTCGAATGAAGTCTTTGTCAAACTAGTTGTCTAAGGCACAGGTGAGACTGACAGTTGTGTATGAACATTGTATGGACTATCAGAGGATGTGAGGACAAATATGTATTAAGGGACAATCTGGGATCTTATATCTAAGTTTTCTTGAGTTTATGTTTCTGTTTGTTTGAGTTACATCGATTTTGGTGAAGACTGTTTGAAGAATAGTGACATATAATTATGACAGTGTTAGTCTCTGAGTTTTGTGGACAACTTGGATGTGAGCATGTAACTATGCGATCTTGGTGAATGTCAGTAGACATGCTAAGGAATTTTTTTTGCAATTCTTGGGTTGCAAGACTCTTGGAGACATCAGTTGTGGCATGTGTTCTAGAGAAGACCTATTTGGGGTTGATTTCATAGATGTAGCATGTATTATGGATGGTGAGCATGAATTGTGGATCTTGAATTATATTTGATGATTTTTAATTGATGTTTACTTGTTCAAGGTATCGTGTGTATCTTAGCAATGGGTTATGTAATTATTTGTGCATTGGGGAAGTCTTAATTGGACGACCTAATTGCTTATTGTAAACTTGTATAAAGGAGAGTTGTTTTCTTGATTAGAAGTGTGACAATGAAGTATGGAAGCTGCAAGCTTGTATTTGAGAAGTCTACTAGATGTAGAGCAGAGATTGTGATTAATGAACTTCATTGGAACTTTTTAAGCAAATTTGTTTCTATCAGTCAGTTCACTGGATATTATATCCTTGTATATCTATATCATGGATAGTGAGTCTTGAAGGTGGAATTAACCTTCTTTAGGTAGTGAGCCTGGGCAGTGAGCCTGTTGTTTCTCTTGACTCCTAACATGGTTTGTCCTTTAATAGGGACTGTGTACTGTATGTAATAATTAGCTACTAACAAGGCTAAATTCTTAACAAGGATACTATACTTTCAGTGCATTATTTGTGGGTGATAATTCCCACAGAAGTTTTTCCCTTAATAGGGTTTCCTCGACAACAAATGCTTGTGTTATGGTATTATTTTGATTAAGTAAAAACATGTTTTACAAGGACTCAAAACCTTTACAAAGTATAAGAGTTCAACATGTTTTACAAGGACCTGAAACCTAAAAAGAGTTAATACAAATATTCAACGGAAAACAACAACAGCTGTACCGAGGCACCCAAGAAGGAAAGGAAACATCCATCCAACAACCGAGCCAAAAAAAGTCCCATAGATAATAACAATAAAGACAGGGACACCAAAAAACCCAAAAAGATAGCAAAAAAGGAAAGCTACATGCCCTACACAAGTTCATGGGCCTTGATCAACATAACCTACATATTACTGACCGTATTCTTGAAATCTTATGGTATTGTTGTTAATGTGTTCAGATTTGCATTTATCTTTTGATTGTTAAAGGTTAAAGTTTAGAAAAATTGGCATACAACTGTTCCCCCCCCTCTCAGTTGTATTGGTGGACTATTATTTCTAACAATGAAGGCATGTATGCTTGAACAAGGATAACTACACATTGGGATTAGCTCCTCATAACTTCCCCATTCTATTGAATTTGACATTAGCATGAATTTATGAACTCTATAAACCTTCATCAAGTTGGAAGAGATAATTCTATGATAGTCTTGAAACATGGAGCATGCAAGATATATTTATTTGTACATTTCCCTAGTCCAATGTGTCCTTTGTCGTTGATGTCAGGTAGCCATTGGAATAGGACACATTGATTATAATATTGACTATAATTTCCACCCCATTGTAGAGATTTCATTAATCAGGAGCCTACAAGTCACTTCTAGAATGGGAAACTCTCAATAGATTTTATAGGTGTGTTTAACACCCCTAAAAACAAAGTCTTACATATGTAAACAAGCGATTTCCCAATTTTTAAGGAAAAAATTAATATAGAGGTGCTATGAATCTTTTTCATTTATGGTATTGGTATTCTCTTAATGTGAAAAAGTAAATCCATAGTTATATTTAGTTCTAGATAATGTATGGAAAGTTTTTGGTACATTCAACTACAAGGCTTGGACTTAACGATAGATTGCCTCCATTTGTAGATCCCCAACTTGATCAACAAGATCTTCTCACACGTGTCAATTTTTTTTTTGCAAGAACTAGATATGATAACCTTATTTGTAGAGGCTCTTGTAAGTGTGCTCAAATTTTAAGCTTCCATAGATGAATCTTTTTTATATCCTAAATACTTATGCTCTAGGAATATGACAATTTTGTGGAGTTGGAACCCTAATTTTTTTTTTTTTTTTTTAAGGCAAAAGTGGGCGAGCCACTGAATATATATATAAACAAAGCTGGTTCAAAAAAGCTCAACCAGGAAAGAACCAGAAAGAAAACCTGGAATCGTTGCTTATATACAAATTTACATATAGATATTTGTCGATATTTACAATAGCTATTATATCGACAGTATCAAAGCTCATAAACAAAAAATACCCCATTTTCTAAATTCTAACTAGATGAGCTACTTCAAAAACCTCAAGATTTTACAATTTAAGAGGTAATCGAATCAAACAAAAAATATTTACAATCAACCTATATCAGTCACTCTTCCATATCAACACAGTCGATTGCAATGGAACCAAGAATATTTTCAAATTCAGGACCCCAACTAGAAGCTTGTGGCAAAGGCTCGTTGATGTCCCATTCGGATCCTGTATCATCTCCTAATTGTGGTTGAGCACGAGTCGGAAAATTTACATCAACACTACCATGGATTGAACTCCGCAATACCCCAAACACTCTCGTAGACCCAATCTCGGCTTAACCATCATGAGGAACAATACAGGGCTGTTCCCCTCTAGCTTGACTTGTAGCACATCCCTGACCTAACACCTGAACATTGACAAAGCCTTCCTCTTTGTAACCAGCATTAACACTAGAAGTAGACGGCTGCTGTGAAACCTGCGCATTGAAATTTTGATTGGAAAAGGTTAACATGTCTAACAGAGCATACCCTATTCTCTTAACCCTCTCCTCCAACTGAAAGCCCAAAGCATGAGCAGAGACTTGTAACCCCGATTTCATGAACTTAGGAGACCCCATTTCAAAACTTTTTTGAAGAGCTTCAAACATAACAAAGAATTCATGTTTTTGCAGTAGCTGGGATCTTAGAAATAAACCCCCAACTAGAGCACTACCTGTCCACATATCATAATTTTGCAAGGCTCTCTTCATTTTATTGTCATTCCAGTATTTCTCCCATACACACTCCAAAGCAGCATCATCAATATGCAGGTGCAAGACATCTTCGTCCAGACTTGGCTCAATTTGAATACGATAATTCTTTGGCAATATTGACCTATGAAATTGATTACAAGCATCACATTTGATGCAAATGTCTACCATTCTTGACATTCTGAACTAAGCCAGTTGAAACCAGAAGCAAAGATGATATTTTTGAAGGCAAACATCTTAAAAATTGGGTAAAATTTATTAACTCCAACTCGTGCGGACTGGAAAGCAAGTCGGATTTGGTATGTGCAAAAAATTCTAATTACTTAATACCATGTGAATTGCTGAATTACCGTATGCCACTACCCACATTGTGCACGATACCCACAAACTAAAAAATGCCACTCGACCCTTGAATGATTGTAATGTACTAGTACCGAATTTATTACTAAGATCAATGGTAGCTAAAAAAGGAATTGATGTTCATTTCATATAATTGAAAAGACTGCCTTCATTTGAATGTATTTTCGGGTCATAATAAACTATATTCAAATGTAATCAATGTTTGAAGTGGCTCGAATTTCTCAAGGAATGATGTGGGCTGATTCGTATTGACAATGACACCATCACACCCGAGATTAGAGATATAATCCGCCACTCTGTTTCCTTCTCGCAGGGTATGTGAAATTGTAACCTCCAAAAATTGATCAACCAAATGCCAAATTTGTTTAAAGATATACTGCAAATGCCAGGAAAAAGTTTGTCTTGTGATGCAGCTATTAATAACCATCTGGGAATCCCCTTCAATATGGACTCTGTGATAATTACTTGTTTTAGCTAGTACTAGGCCTGCTAAGAGAGCTCGAGATTCTGCTAAATTTTTAGTCCTGACTGGTAGCGTAGAAGATGTGATTGCCAACATTGAACCCTTGCTATCTCTGATACATGCCCTGAAACCTTGTTTACCCAGATTTCCTCTTGATGCGCCATCAAAGTTGATTTTGACAACTCTGAGCTTTGGAGGTAGCCATTTCACCGATGTTCTATCTGTCCTTATATTCTGGTTGTTACTAATCCCACTCCCCCATGGGATAACAAGATATTTCCACTCCCTAATGATGAAACTATCCCAGACTGTAATTGTAGGATTTATTTTACATGTGAAAAGGCTTGCATTATTGACTTCTGAGATAGACTTTTCAATGCCTTGTAACACTATGTCAATATTTGTTGACTCATTTCTGAAAATTCTTTTATTCCTCTCCCACCAATTAGCCCAAATAATCAGAGCTAGAATACATTTCCAAATTCCCACAAATAATGCTTTCAGAAAAAGAATCGGCCATGATTGGAAAATATCCCATAAATTGTTCTGTAATGGTGTATAGTAATGTAGTTTTCTGAGAACGAAAACCCAACACTCATATGAGAAAGAACATGTAACAAACAAGTGATCCACTGATTCATATATTTCATTACACAACACACATTTGAATGGAGGAGCAATATTCAATTTAGACAGTCTATCACTTGTGAGAATTCTTTGTTTGATTGCAAGCCAAGCAAAGCACCCTGCTTTTGGAAGAACACCATGGTTCCAGCAGAATTTATAGGCACGTGATGGATTCTTTTGTGCAGACATTCTCTTTAGCAGCTTATAACCTTCTTTGACTAAATAACAACCATCTTTAGCTGGGGCCCAAATCAATCTATCCTCACCATCTGAAATGTAAACATGTCTATTTTCTAGATTTTCCCTAAAATCTTGTTTATCTTGAATAGACACAGGTAGAAGTTCCGGATCTTTCCAAATGACTTTCCTAGAATAGGGACAGATTTTTTCTATGAATTCTATGGCTTTGGTACCCCATACTGATTCTGAAATGGCTATTAAGTCCTGAGACATCGGCAAAGAATCGAGAGGAGGAAATCCATTCCATGAATCCCTCCAAAAGTTGACTCTATCTCCCTTATTCAACTCCCAAGAAATATATTTAAGAGCAATATCTCTGGAGGAAATCATAAAATCCCAAATGATAGAGCCTTTCGGAGGATTTTGAATTGAAAAGATTCTTGTGGGGTCATTATTGTCTATATACTTTTGTTGCATTATTTGACACCATGTTGATTGAAGCTTAGTATACATCTGCCAAATAAGTTTCCCACCAAAAGTTGAATTTCTCTTAATCAAATCATGAACACCTGCTCCACCTATAGCTGGAATGTGTGCCATGTCCTGGAGTGAAACAAGTGGAATCTTCTTATCCCCATTCATATTACCTACCCAAAGGAAACCTCTAATCAAGCTTTGGATTTGTGATATAACTGAAGACGGAGCTTTAAGGATTGCTATGTAGTAATTGGGGATTGCTGAAAGCGCAGATTTTATAAGAAGAATTCTTCCAGATAAAGAAACCCATCTTTCTTTTCAAGCTACCACTCTAGATTTAATTCTTTGAAGAACCGAATTCCAGTAGCTTGCTTTGTTAGATCCCATGAAAAAAGGTATTCCAAGATATGTTGATGGAATAAAATCTTGTGAGAAGCCCAAAATTTTAACAATTCTATCTGATATTACTTTATTTGTATAGAAAAGAAAGATTTTTGACTTATTTGAATTGATTCTCTGCCTTGAAACCTCTGAATATAACTGCAGAATCTTCTTGATCTGTCTGGCTTCTAACACTTGTGATATCCCAAAGAGAAGTGTATCATTTGCAAATAAAGAATGTGTAATGGAAATAGATGTACCAATGATATTTGCGCCTTTCCATTTACCTGAGAGATGACATTGGTTAATGGTCCTACTAAATGCTTCAGCCATAATGACAAAAAGAGCTAGAGAAAGTGGGTCCCCCTGTCTAATCCCTTGTGTAGAAAAAAAAAATCCTGAGGCTGCTCCATTAATAATGACTAAAAACCAAGCCTCAGAAATACAAGCTCTAATCCATTTACACCAATGTTTAGAAAAACCCATTTTCTGAAGAACTTGAAGAAGGAATGACCAGCAAACTTTGTCATAAGCTTTCATCATATCTAGCTTGATAACGAAGGTAGATGACTGATTAATATTTATTGAATGAAGGATTTCATGACAAACCATTGCCCCCTCCATAGTTTCCCTACCTAGAACAAAACCCCCTGTTCTGAAGAAATTAACTTTGGGAGAAGATGTTGAAGGCGGGAATAAATTACCTTAGTTATAATCTTATATGTAAGATTACATAATGAGATAGGCTTGAAATCCGCAAAAGTTTTGGGCTCTTTCAATTTAGGGATAATTGAAATTTTGGTGGTATTAAAATATTTGAGCATTGACTTACACTTTCTAGACTCTTCCACTGCTGCCAGAAGATCATATCCAATAAAATCCCAGCTACTTTGAAAAAATAACGCTGTGAAACCATCAGGTCCTGTGCTTTGTCCGGTGGGAATGAGAAAATGAATTTTTGAAGTTCTTTATAAGAAATTGGGGCCATTAGCATGTTGTTATCTTTATAGGACACCAAAGGTGGAATGGCCTCAAGAATATCTGCCACTTGCATTGGAGAAGGAGCTGGGTATTCAGCTGGTGCAAGAAGATGCTTAAAAAATCTAACACCTTCCTCTCTAATATGCTGAGAATTTATTAAAAGGTTACCCGATTCTGAATTTTTGATTTGGAATATTGTTTTAGCAGCTCTTTTCTGTTGTGCTGAAGCATGAAAATACTTCATATTCTTATCCCCTTGCTAAAGCCATAACTCTCTTGATTTTTGACGCCAATATTCCTCTTCTCGCCCACACAATTCCTCCCACTCTTGTTGAAGGTTTTTTTGTTTAATATAAGTATCATTTGACATCCCATTCTGAATTATATGTGTGTTAATGTCCTCCAATTGTAACTTGACAATCTCTTTTTGGTTGAAGACATTTTTGAAGATATCATGATTCCATTTTTTTATATGTTGTTTGACATGTTTCATTTTCATAGCAAACTGATGCATCTTGGATCCCAAGATAAAAGGTGCACTAACCCACCACTTCTTAAGGTGTTGGATAACATGAGGATGATGTAGCCACATACGTTAAAATTTGAACAAAGATTTGCCCTGATTATGCTTAATATTAGCAGATCGAATGATTGATAAAGATATTGGATAGTGATCAGATTCTGGAAAAGATAAAATTTCTGAACTAAGTTGAAAATGTTGCAACTTCCATTCTTGAGACAACAAAAATCTATCAAGCCAAACAGTAACCTATGCCAAACCATCTCTCCTATTTGTCCATGTGAAATTGCCTTGAATTGGAGGAATATCTATTAGCCCATTATTATCCACAAAATGGGAAAAATCTTGAATTGTTTTGATGGGAGGAGAAATGCCTCCTATTTTTTCTGCCTGACTCAGCACTGCATTAAAATCTCCTCCAAGAATGACTAGTTGAGATTGTTGTGATTGTATTAAATGAGTCAAACTATCCCAAAGTTTTAATTTATCTTGCGTTGAATTTGGCCCATAAACATTGATAAGAAGAAAAGAAATTTAATAATTTGATATTAGCAACATTTGCCAATTGAACTGCTGCTGGATGAGTTGCCCTTGAATTGTTAAAGTGTTCCACAAAATTGCAAGGCCTCCTAAAGCTCTAGTACTGGGTGAATGAAAAGAGGACCACTTTGACCATTTTAGTAATGTATTATCATATGACTCTATACCAGACTCTATACCAGACTCTCCACCATGCTCTCCAATATGAACATTCTCTGTAGATGGAGATTTAGAGAATAAATGATTGGAAACCTAATTAATATAGCCAACAAAATAAAATTATGCTACCTTAACTACTCTCCCTATGCCGAAAACTCATTCCAACTTATAACTTTCAAAATAGGAAAGTCATAAAATTCTAAATGATGATTATGTTGACCCGGATGGAAAGAATGCAGGAGCTACTACACTAGGCAATGCACTCTCCCTAAAAATTTTGAATGATGCAACTCTTGAATCTATTTAAAGGAATTGTAGCATTTTGCCGGAGGTGCATATATCAAGGTTGAATTTGATTAATTTATTTTTAGATAGATATGAAAAATATTTATCTTACCATTATTTAATCTAAATGTAGTTTTTTAGTTAGTATTAATTTTGTGCAATGATATTTTTTGGGCCTAGAGACTACTCTTGATAAGGTTGTCCATTCAGAAGAGAGTAAGAGAGCATCAGGGTAAAGATTAATTTTCCATGTTGTCTTCAACAATGTATGTCTATAATTATTTTATAGTTTGCATTTTCTTAAATTATAGGATGTCGATTGCAATTGTTACTCTAGATATTTCAAATATTTAATTTTTATTGAAAATATTATTTATTGTGCTTAGTTTTAGAGGTATTTATCTGGAAAGAATTAGTATAGGACAACAAGACGCTTTACTAGTTTTCCATACACTCTGTAAGGTGTAATCATGTTCCATCTTTATTTACAATCATGAGATTTAATCTTTTATAATATCTATCCATGGGTTATATTAACTAATTGTGCTTACTTGAGGGATTGAAACTAGGTACAGTTGTGTTAGTTAAAATGTTTCATTGTTGTTTGACTACAATGCATCTATAGTTTCAAATGCTAACTATGTGGAAACTGATAATTTAGATGTCTATGAAGGAAGAGGTTGTTGAGTTTGTTGCAAAACAAAGATTCTTTCACTTGAGATACTTCAGGTTAGTTTCTGGATTTGTCATAATTTTCTATTTTTGAATAAGTGGGAAATGCATGTAAAGGCATAATTATGGGAGCTCAAGACTTGCACTTGGCACACACTTGAAAAATAAATTTTTGACTTGGACTTGAATTGAAAAAAAAACTAGACCAAATTTTGGAAAATTAAAAGCAATATAAATTATAATCTATTTTAATTTTAGATGGCTTTTTTGGAAGACTTTTCAAGTACTTAGTTGAGTTTCAACACTCAATGAAAATAGTGTGGTTTGCAGGGATTACTAGAGGGTGTGAACCATTCATTTTCTTCAAATTTTCTTTTTATTGATTCAATCAAAATCCACCTTTCATATGTATTATTGAGGGGATGTGTGTCTAGACATCCAACAATTTCTCACGTCGGTAATTTATATTTTCTTAAAATATTTATTATATGAAGATCTACAATCTACAGTGAATATAATCTCTTTTCATGGCCCTAGTTGATGTACAATTTCAATCATTTTCCATTTCTTGTCATTTACGCCCTTAGTAATTTATTTTTCTATTTGGTTCAGTTTGCTTCAAGTATTTTATCTATATTGTTACTTGTTAGCATAACTGATGCATTGATGAAGATTGGTATAGATTTGATGACAAGTGAATCAGTTATTTGGTTGTCATTGATGTCAACTAATTGACTTAGTGTTTTCAGTCTATTACCTGATATTGTGTAAGTGAATCATGAGTTTCAATATGTTTCTAAAGTTTCTATTATTATGGAAGGTTATATCATGTGTGGTGATGTTAAATTTTCTATTGTGACTCTTGATATGGAGAATTAAGATGGTTATGTTTGATTGGACTCAAATTGGGTAACTGTTAAAATAGTCAATTATAGCCATTAAGTGATTTGAATGTTATTTCATTCCGATGTTGTATTTTATGGAGCAGTCATAGTATATTATTGAAAACAATGTCAACATACTGTATGTACGAGTGTGAATCATAATGTTAATCGGTGTAACTAGTTTAATTGACTAGAAGTGGTGTTAACAGAGTGGGCAGGTAAATTAACAAGACAGAGTTCTTGAACATGCTATGAATATTTGTAGATTAGTAAAGGAATTCGATGTGGAAAAATGATCGATGATGATTTTTTTAAAGTTTAAAGTTAGTTTCGTGATTTGTGGGACTCGCTTGACATCACATTGATTGAGGAGGATTATTTAGGAAGTTTCTTTTGGTCAAACAAGTTTTTTTTAAATGGCTCAACTACCAAGGTAAAATCTATGAGCAATCTGACACGGTCAGAGGAAAATGTTTTATGAGTGTCTAGATACATTGTATCTTACCTAAGATGATCTAGATCATTCATATCGCATATCTAGGTTTTATTTCAAGCCGGTGGAAGTAATTCTATATATTGAAATGTGAAGAAGAAGTTACAACGCTGATTGCGAATTGCAGAAGGATTCGGTGACAGCAAAAGTGAAGGAATAGAATGCAATCAAGACAAGGAAGATTATATAGTATGATGATGTATTTCAAAGCTTAAAAGCATATAATTATGGAGAGGTAGTGTAATTTTCACAGATCATTTTATATATTTCTTTCTAATTATTGTAACAGTGAAATCCCCTAACAGGGTAGATCCTAACAGATCTTTATTGTAAATCCTCTAACAAGGTGGTACATCAGATTTTGTTTTAAATTCCTCTAACAAGGCTTCTCCTAATAAGGAAAATATCCTAACAGGTCTTAGGAAAATTCCTTAACTAGGTAACACCTAATAGTGTTTTGTAAACCTTTAATATGGTAAGCTCATAACAAGACGTATTCCAGAAGAGTGCAGATTTTATGGGTATCATCTCACAATATGGTTTTTTTCCCAGTTGGGTTTCTACAAGATAAATATGGTGTTTACATTGTGTGTTTAATTACTTGTGGATATATGCATTTAAATTTTACTTATGTTAGTTGTTGTTATATGTGTTGGTACATAAAGTTTAAAGAAGTTGAATTAATGAATTTGTGTATTATCGATTCACCACTCCCCTCTTAGTATTCAGGATTGTATTAACACTACTGTAGTTTAGAGAAGGTTTTAAGGTAAGAATTTGATTTTTTAAAATATCATATTTGAGTGAGAACCATATTTGATTACTATTTTTTCAAGATCATTTAAGGATAACATTGTTTCCTACATATTGTTAATCTCAATATTAAAATAGTGAGCATTATTCTTCTACGCTTCGTTACATGTGATGCCTACTACATTCTTCTCATGTTTTCTCTTTCACCTTTTGGTAGAGTTGAAATAGTAAAATTCATTGCCACTATTATTCATGTATGATTTTTTCTCAATATGACAGTAAAAACATTCACTGTTCTTTAATATGTCTATGTCTTTTCTTCATACTGAATATGCATCTCTTCTTGAGATTTGTTGTCTTTTAGACCCTTGATCCTTAATGGAAATGCTTAAAACACTTTGTTTACTTGCTATCTTAAATCACTCTTTATCTCTTCCATGAATTCTCATCGCTAGCATGTCTTAGTTTATCAATACATGTTCATTATCACTGTGTTCTCATTTCATAACACTATGTTTTTCATTCACATATGTGTTTTTTATCTTCATCTTCACACTATCCTTTGGTATTTTTTAACACTATCCTAATATGTTGAAGACATTGCTCTTTATGACATGCACAGGGGCTTCACTTAGTGAAGCTGAATCATAGAACATGTGTTCGTGGCATACTAAATAATTCCTATATTTTCAAAAAATATTACCCCAAAATCCCTTTTTGTCAGCCCCTCCAATACCCTCTACACCTATTTTCCTATATAAAACCCTACCCTCACCCCAGAAAAACCCCCTTCCCCCTATTTAGGCAATATATTGCCCCATTTTTTCCCATTTTAAACCCCCCAATATGAACCCACGTGATAGTGTATTGACCCTTCACTGGAGACATCATGATGACATGAACATATATGCTCTATAACAATTATCCTCTCTATACACTTCATGGCAGTATTAACACATTCTTTATCTACCCTTGATCAATGGTAGCCATTGCTTAGTAGTAGTGAGAAAGAAAATCCAAACACAGTCCAGTTCGTGATCACAGTGAAATCATGGAATAAGAAAAATTTCCTATAGAAGTGTCATTGAAACCATAAAAATAGCAGTAAATATGACTCCTCAAAACTGTGACATATCCTGGAGGCTCTAGATTTGTTATATGAATCAATCAAATCATTGTTAATGAATAGTAAAATGAGACCCTTTGCAACACAAAATAGATGATCATTATGAAATAATATTGAATGCATCCTTATACAAATGAAAGATCCTTCTCCTAAATAGTGGGTATATGCCTTCTCTCATCATAGTGGGAACCCTTCTCATTTCTTTATTAAATGCACTCTTCATTAATAGTTCCTTGAACATTCATTTTATTACTATCTTATAACCTTCATTACATCATTATTTGTCATATATTATATTGATGATTGTCTCATCCTCATGTATTTTTATTTTTTCTTGACATTGCATTCTTTCTCACTGTCATTCATTACCTTTTTTCTTTTCTCATTACGACAGTGATGTTGCAAATCTTCTCTCTATTCTTTAAGACAAGAATGATTAGTAACTTTTCTTTGCATCATAACAACCTATGCATGTTATTTTCAAAATTGTGAACTCTATAAATCAATAATAGTATTTTGTCTCTACTATTTCCCCTTTGATCTAAACTTTTACATTGTAAAAAGTAAGCCCCAAAAGGTTATGAAGGAAATCTTATGAGTATAAACAACAACAACCCCTTTTATTAAAACTCTAAATGTTTTAATATCTTGGAGGCTTAGACGAGAAACTAATCGCTCAACAGAACTCCTAAATGTTTATCATTCATTACAAAACTAGAAACTAAGTCCATCTATGATGAAACCCTTTTAGTGGACTTTAGTGAGAGGCCTTAAAAAAAATGAAGAAAACCTATTTTGGTGAACCTCATGCAACATGGAATAATGTTGGTTTTAAATGAAATTATGTTGTTAATTTTCCCTTTAATTTTTTGTTCTATTCATATATGCAATCCACAAATCTTCATTTATATTACCACTCCCTCATAATAGAACTTTTGTTCATATTTTAATGTTAATCCTTTCACCTTTTTTTTCTCTAGAATTGACTACTGTTATTTACCAAAGATCTGCCTCTTTCATCATTAAAGCCTCTCTTTATGGAAAACTTGATGGATTCTCCTCTATGAATTTTTTTTGTCATTATGTTGAGATGTTGTTCCTAATAAATATATATTATTCTTGTCTTATCATAAATTTGTTGTTATCTTAATGTGAACATGCTATTTCAACATGAGAATTATTTCTCTTTAATTGAAACATGTTATCCTTGGTGGAAGAGAACAATATAGACTATTTTTTTCTCTTTAAAACTCATGGCTTTCTCCTCATATTGTTGGTGTTCTCATTGAATATTGTTGATCATGAATATATTTTCCTCTTATTTGATGGAAAATTTTTGTTTCCTTATTCAAATCTTCTTTTAACTCCTTCAACTGCTATTTACAAAAATGTTAGGGTGACTTTGCCTTAGCTCCCTTTGTTACTAACTCAAGGTCAAAGACACTCATGAAATTTGACCTCCCTTCTTTCCCACTCAAATGGCCTTTTGAACCCCTCTTTAAAATGGAGAAATGATCTAAAAAATTTCTTTTTTTAATATTTGAAATCCTCCTTTTCCCTTTCCCTTTTCAAATTTTAAGCTCAACACATTTTAACAAACCTTAAATAAACAACATTGTCTCACGAGACCTAAGACACTCTACAAGGCTATTTTTCACACAAGGTGAATGGGTAACAATTGTATACTATATTAATTTATGATGGTATATGAAATTGTTGAACATACCAAATAACTGAGAGGGGGGTGAATCAATTATTCCTACACACTTTATAAAAATTTTACTTTTTCAGTAAACTTATAAACAACGATAATATCAACTTCTAATATATCGGTTTACCACATCAAACATTCATAATAGATGTAAACATGAAAGCACAAGAACACCAAGGCAAATAACACCAAGATTTACATGGAAACCCAACTTGGGAAAAACCACAAAGAAGCTAATTCTCGTGAAATGAAAGATTGCTTAAGGTGATTTTGACAAAGGCTCATTGACGGTTGTGCTAACAGCAGGTTGGATCACTATCGATCAGGATAACTACCCTTAGATATGAATATGGATAATTGCTAATATAAATAGGTTCAATTCTAGATAAATAGGCCCACTGCCAGAATATATGAAAAGAGATTGAATCCACCACTGAGATTACTATCACAAATACTCAAAAATACATAACTGCTATTTTAGTCTACTATCGATTACATCAACATGCATGATTACCAAAACAAAAATTTATTATAAATAGATTCACAATCACTTCGCATGAAATCAACACATAAGCCACACAAACAACTAAAATCATCGCTCTTCTTATATTGCTTGATGTCATCAACCATGTCGGCCAAAAAAATTTTAAATAGGTCACACCAATACATTCCTATGGTGGTAAAGAATGAAATGTTGACCACCTTGATCAATCCAACATGCCTCAAGTATAGCAACATGCTAAACACCTCCAAAGCTTTTAGTTCCAACAGATAAATTGAACACGTTACACAGTAATTGTTGGGACCGAAACATAAATGAATGTGCTCCAAAAATAACAGAAACCAAATAATTAATCCACCATATGCTACATGCTGAATAGAACCACCACCAAAAAGGAAAAAATATAGACATTTAAAATACATCCTTTGGTCAACTCCCCTATCAATACACCAAGGATATCAGTACACATCAACTGATAAACCTAAAACATAAATATGCATGGGATATCATGTTGACATCAATCAAAACCATTACTGAAAAAAAAATGAATAACACCAACTTCACATTCTAACAATCTCCCCCTTTATCATTGATGGCAACATGCTTCAATAACAAAGAAAAAAAGATGTCAGCATCAAAGTTCTCTATGCTTCTCCAATTTTCTCCAACTTTCTCCCCCTTTGAAAAAAATGAAAAAAGGCCAAAAACTCCCCCTTACTAACTCACTTTTCCCCCCATGAGAGGAATCCACCAAGAAATTATCTAGAAAAAGAATAATCATGTAAAACATTGGACCAATGCAGACACTGACGCATCTAGTGAACACTAGGAAGGGGAAGAACACCTAGCTTCCCCCTAAGATACTCAAAAGTATCCTTGAACAAAGGTTTAGTAAATATATTTTCTATCTACTCCTTTGTAGGTACATACTCAAGCTTCACTTCACCTTCCAACACCTTCTCTCTCAAGAAGTGATATCTTATAAATATATGCTTTGTTCTAGAATGTTGTACTAAATTATTTGAGATATTTATAACACTAGTATTATCATACATAATTGAAATTGGCTCATCAAAGGTAACATTTATATCCTTCAAATTATATTTCATCAATAATACCTGAGTACAACATGAGGATGTTGCAATATATTCTGATTTAGTTGTTGATAGAGTTACAAAACCCTACTTCTTACTTGACCAAGCAACTAACCAGGAGCATAGAAAGTAAGCTCCACCATTGGTACTTCTTCAGTTATCCAAAAATTTTGTCATCATGAAATCTGGTCCTTTTGGATACCGTAAACCAAACTCTTCTATTCCTTTCAGATATCAAAAAATTCTCTTTATTTATATAACATGTGATTCTTTTGGTTCTTATTTAAATTTGGCTACCAAACATACTACATATATGATATCTAGTCTAGTAGCAGTCATGTACGAAAATCCACCAATCATCAATCTATAATTACTTGCATCTTCTTTTGGTGACTCATAAGTCCTTAGTCAACTTACCACCGGTAACAATTAGAGTGCCTACCGTTTGTAATTCTCCAACCTAAACTTCTTCAATAGTTCCTTGACATACTTTGATTTATAAATGAAAATGCATGTACTGCTCTAATTTACTTGTAATCCAAGAAATAAATTCAAATCTCCAATCATAGGCATATCAAAATCCTACATGTCCTCTGCAAATCTCTTGCACAAATAATCCTTACCTCAAAAAATAATATCATCAACATACACAACAACAATCAGGATCTAATTTGAATATATCTTGTAATACAAGTTTCTATTTGCAGAACCTTTCTAAAAATCTTTTCCAATCAAATATATATCTAATATTTCATATCAAGATCTTGATGCTTGCTTCAAACCATACAATGTCTTCTTCAATCTACATATTGTTTCTGGATTTTCTTCTAAACTGAAACCTTCTGGTTTTTCAATATACACTTCTTCCTTTAGTTCTCCATTCAAGAATGTTGACTTGCATTCATTTGATACACCTTGAAATTCTTATATGATGCAAAATCCATAAATATATAGATCACCTCGATCTGAGAAACAGGGGCATAAGTCTCATCAAAATCAATTCCATCAATCTGAGTGTAATCCTTGCATACTAATCTTTCCTTTTTCATTATTATGTTACCATTCCCATCCAACTTGTTTTGGTAAACCCATTTTGTACCAATCACATTCTTAGCTTTTGGTCTAGGAACAAGTTCCAATGTCTACTTATTCTCAATTTGAGAAAGTTCTTCCTTTATTTCCTAAACCCAATTGTGATCATTACATGCTTCTTCTACATAATTAGGTTCAACATTTGAAAGTAAGCACAACAAATAATGATAATGTGTTTCTCGACTTCTAGTAACAACTCCTCTATTTTTATTGCCAATAATCTGATTCTCAGAATGATTTTTCTTTACATACCTCAATTTCTTTTTGTAGATGTTGGTGCCCATTGAGTTTCTTCTTATTCTTTCTTATCCTCTTTACCTATGTCCTCTATATCAGATTCATACTCAATATGTCTCTCAAGATTCTTCTGAAAGTCCTCATCAACCTTTACATTCACACTTTCCACAATCTTATTCAGTCTTTTGTTGTAACATCGATACACTTTTATCTTAGTAGAATATCCTAGAAATATGACTTCATCACCTCTATTGTCAAATTTCCAAGATTATCTTCATCTTTCTGAATGTAACATTTTCTTGCAAATATTTTGAAATAATTAACTATAGGTGCTCTTCCATGCCATAACTTATATGATGTATTGCCATATTATCTCTGGTATAGAACTTTGTTCAATTTGTACATAACAGTATGTACTGCTTCTCTCTAGTAAATTTCCAGTAAAATTTCTTCCTTCTGCATATTCCTTTCTACTTCCTGAATTGTTTGGTTTATCCTTTCCACCACACCATTCTATTATTGTGTTCTAGCTGCTGAAAACTATCCTTTTCACATTATCTAGCTTGCATAATCTAGGTAAGTCTCTTATTGCACGTGATGAACTTACTCTTACCAAATTATCAAAGTTGATGTGACATGATGCCAAACATAACTTTCATTGGTCTGTGATAGTAAACAACATCCTTGGAAGATCCTTCAAGCTGGTACATATTCCTTCATGTCCTTTTTCCAATTGCAATCACATCTCCAGATCTCGTCTAAACTTTAAAGTCTTTCATTCTTGAAAATAACATCATATCCATTCTCACACATCTGTCCAACACTCAAAATATTGTAACATAAACCCTTCACATAATAGACATTCTCAATATTATTATTTCCATCAAAAGTAATAGAGCCTCTACCAACAATATGTGCATCTTTTGTTGGGATTAATGGGAAGTATGTACTGAGAGGGGAGGGGTGAATCAGTACCTCTAAAACTTTTGTATCCTTTAATCAATTAACCTTTGTAATCAATTTGTATATCCATTCAATCTGATCTATACT
>MU227994.1:1711963-1727998 GCA_018584345.1 Thuja plicata | reverse complement strand
TGGGAGAAGATGATGGAGGAAGTCAAGTCCTCACATTCCCAACTTTTTGGAAAGTTGTAAGTACCTTTGTCCTTAGAATCAAAAAAGGAGGAAAGGAAATGTATATAGTTATGTACAATACAAATATTCGGACAATACATATATCAGAAAAAGAAAGAGAAAGATAAAGGATATATATATACTTACACTTACCGGCACATACATAGGGGGAGTCATTCAAATGAATAAGGCAAAATAATACACAGGTGTACATACTAATACCCTCAGTATGTTGCACATATCATGTTTTTGATACTAATGTCAAAGGGGGAGATTGATGACATTATTTTTCCATTAGTATACTCAGAGAAAAAACACAGACAGCAAGCATTACCGGCAGACAGCAAGCATCACCGGCAAACCTCAAGCAGTACTGGTGAAATGCAAGCATACCTGACAGGACAAAGAATTTTGAGAAAAATGATAAGTATAAATGTGACAAGCATCACCGGCGACCACAAGAATCATCGGCGAACACAAGCATTACCGACGACATAGTTTTCAGAACTAACCCGATAGAAATAGAAAAGGCATACTCAACGACCAGTTCAAGAAGGAACACCGACGATCAAGAAAACCAACCATCAAAACTGACAAACAGATCAAGAACCCGAAAATTGTGGATCTGAGTTTTACACGATGATTAAAGCAATGTAATTCTATTTATAGTTTTTTATTTTGTTTTAAATCATATTAGATGGTCATGCAAGCTTTATGTAAATGCTTTAAAGCATCCTAATGGATCTAAAGCATATCTAACTATAGAAAAAGATCAAGTTGTATAGCTTGAATCTAGAGTTAACTTGCGAATGCATGAATCAAGAATTGAACCTAAGCTAGTATAAATAGATGTTCATACTCAATTGTGAGTACATGAATTCTTTATCATTGATAGCCATGAAGAGCATCTAAGGAGCAGAAGGCAGAATTCATGCAAAGATCAGAAACAAAATACATCAGTTATCAAGAACACATAGGGGCTATCGATGAGCAGATAAAGGTAATACTCAATCATGGAAGGATAATTAATAGTATTTTTGGAGTTTTAGAGGATCTGTTATCAAGCAATTGAAGATTGCATATTCCATCAGATCAAAGACCTATGTAGTTGCATTCTAATAAGTGCATCACATATAAAATCCTTTTGTAGAAGGTGGACTTAACCGTCCTTTGTAAATCTCTTAACAGAGTCCACACTTAAAAGTGTTGTTGAAAGCTTCAAATGAAGTAGATCTTAACAGGTCTCTACTGTAATACTCCTAACAGGGTAGGTCATCAGAAGTGACCAAAATTGTAAGCCTTAACCAGCTCTTCTTATCTTCAAATAGTGAAGTTTGTGGGTAACAATCCCCACCGCAGTTTTTACTTCCTTAATAGGAGTTTTCTGCGATATCATATCTTGTGTCATGTGTTATCTAATTTCATGAATGTTTTTATTATTATTACGTATCAGAAAGAATGTATGATATGATTTCATATGCATAAGGAAAGATGAACAGATAGATAAGTTAAATTACAAACTAATGACTAAGGGTTAATGGGCTAACCAAGAAAACTTTTAGAGGTACTGATTCACCCCTCCCCTCTTAGTACTAATCATCTCAATATAATTCCAACATCATTTTCCCCATATGAATATACCATATACATATCATTTTCCCCCTTTTTTGATATTAAGGGCAAAGGTCATTACCTTATAATTTATCAAAAATGTGGGAGTGTGAAGACTTCATGTCTTCCATCATTTTCTCCCATTGTTATTTTAGGTTCTCTAGAGCCATGTGCCCGAGTGTGATCTTGGAGTGCATGCCATAGATTTTGTCTGCTACAAACATCTTAGGGTTGCTATCAGTTGCCTTGCGGAACTGATATGTTGTTGAAGCAGTGTAAGGTTTGGTAGAAGTTGAGCTTGGAGCTCGGTTACTTCTTCCCTAAAGTGTGTCTCTACTTCCCACAGTTCCTGCCTTAACCTTTTTATCTCAATGATTTTCTCATAATGCAACTTAATTGCATTGTATCCATCAATGGTTAAGCTTTTAGCACTATTTTCTAGATCTGTATCTAGCTTTGCAATGTTGTCACTGTTCTCTTTAGTGAACTTTTCTAATGTGCTGAATTTTTGAATCAAGGTTATAACTTCAGTTATAATTTTTTGGTACTCCTGAGGAAACTAAAAAATGTGCCACTGACAATGTGAAGGTGAATGTGGAGACATCTAAAGACACCCAACAAGCTGAAACTGACACCAAGTAGCAAAAAGAAGCACAACAGGTAACTTCATCAAACACAACTGAGAAAGCCGAGAAATTGGAAATGGTTTTACATTCTAGTGAATCACAAAAGAAGAAGATGAAATATAAGAAGAATAAGTTGGTGGTCACCTTGAATGAAATTATTGAAATACCAAAGTGTGACCCAACTACACTTGATTTTGAGGTATTACAAGGATACAGAGAAATATGCCAAAGAAAGGCATTACAGGAGAAGATGAAGAAACATCACAGAGACTCCATGGTACTAGAGACAACATGGGACATATTACACCAAATTATACCCGATGTTGATATTAATCAGAACAAGCCAATTCTAGATCAATTAGCCACTCTAACCAAAGCAATAACAACTCAAAATATTGATGCAGAAAAGGCAATTGAGGAGAGAGCGGAGCATCAATATTTTGAGTTGTTATTGCTTCGGTTAGAGTGGCTAATTGATCTAGAATTGGCTTGTTTTTATCAATATCAACATCAGGTATAATTTGGTGTAATATGTCCTGTNGCAATTGAGCAGAGAGCGGAGCATCAATATTTTGAGTTGTTATTGCTTCGGTTAGAGTGGCTAATTGATCTAGAATTGGCTTGTTTTTATCAATATCAACATCAGGTATAATTTGGTGTAATATGTCCTGTGTTGTCTCTAGTACCATGAATTCTCTGTGATGTTTCTTCATCTTCTCCTGTAATGCCTTTCTTTGGTATATTTCTCTGTATTCTTGTAATGCCTCAAAATCAAGTGTAGCTGGGTCACACTTTGGTATTTCAATAATTTTATTCAAGGTGACCTCCAACTTATTATTCTTAGATTTCTTCTTCTTCTTTTGTGATTCACTAGAATGTAAAACCATTTCCAATTTCTTGGCTTTCTCAATTTTGTTTGATGAAGTTACCTGTTGTGCTTCTTTTTGATGCTTGGTGGCAGTTTCAGCTTGTCAGGTGCCTATAGACATCTCCACATTCACCTTCACATCATTGATGGCACATTTTTTAGTTTCCTCAGGAGTACCATCTTTAGGTTTGTCTTCTTCATCAGTGTCCTTAGCTTTTTCGTTCTTTGTTTCTGCATTCATATCTGTTATGTCTGCATCCTTTTATGTATCTCCTCATATAACCTTATCAGTATTGGTTAATTTTTGAGTGTCCCCGATGTCCTTGTGATCATTGGTGTTTTCTTTCTTCTCCTCTTCCCCTGCATCCTTGGGATTGTCTTTTTCTAGTGACTTGTCCTTCTCTTGTATAATATTGATAGCTTGTATAAATATTGGCATGTTGCCTGGTATGTTCACCTATGCAGTGTCAACTATTCTTTCTTTCTAATCGGTTGTGTCCTTTGTAACATTGACATCTTCATCTTTATTTATTCCTTCTGCTAGGTCGTCGGTAATTTCAATGATATTATTATCCATAATGTTGTCATTTGTGGTGTCTGGCCATGATTCATCTGCAACATCTACATTTTTGTTGTTGGTTGTGTCATCTTCTTCCTTGGCTAACTCAACGGATGTATCATCTTCTACATCTTTTATTAATACTTGTTCTTGAGTTTCCTTATCAGCATCTTTCTGTTGTAGGTCTTTGTCAAGGCTTTCTTCCTTAGTAGGTCTATTCATAATTTTACACCATTTCTTATGGCTATCCTGTTCAAGCTCTATAAGCTTTCCTTCAAGAAATTTATAGGCTCTCAACTTCGGTGAGAACTCCTTTTTGTGTTTCTCCATCATCTCATCTATTTCTTCCTTCTTGGATTCAGAAGGCATAAGAGAAACAAGTACTCTTTCTCTTATTTCCTTCTCACTCTTCAATGCAAATGACCATCTTGCATATAGTTTGTCTAATAGTTCCTTTGGTACCAAACTGCCTTCAAATTGTACTGGTGCATATTTGAACTTGTACATTTTTTCTATGATGGAATCCTCTATTTTATTCTGATGTTCTGGATCTAATTTTAACCATCTTCTAATCTTTGAATCTATAATAGATCCAGAATTTGCAATAGATTTTCATATGTCATCCATAGATTCAGGAGCTTTTACCTTGACACTTTCTGGTTCTATAGCTTCATCTTGCTCAGTGTCTTCAATATCCTCTCAGGTTCTGATGAGATTCCTTCCTCTTTTGTTTTTCCCTCTCTTCGGTGTGGCATCTTTCCTCTTGTATGTCTTGACCTTTCCTTTATTTAAAGGTGAAGGAGTTGAATCCTTATATGTTTGGCTTCTAGTTTTTGAAGCAGTTGTGGTCCTTGGCTTCTTGGTTGGTGGAGGAGATGGTGAATTTGAATCTGTAGCCTCGAAGTCATCCTTTTCTTCAATTTCACTAATAGGTAATTGTCCTTCAGTTTCTTCCTCATATTCAATATCCTCATCCTGTTTGGTTTCTTCTCTATTGTTGATATCATCTTCTTAAGGTTCTTGACCATCTTGTCCTTTTTCTTGACAATTTTCTTAACAACCAGGCCATATTTAATTCTTGTCTTGGCCTCCTCATATGTTTCAAACTTGGGTTATTTCTTATCCAATAGTTTATTTAATAAGGCATCAATTGCCTTAGACGCAATATCAATGTTTAACTCATATTCTAGTGGTTGAAGCCAAGCTTTCCTCGGTATAGAAGGCTTGATATAAGTATGATTTGTATCAACCATAAAACATAATTCATCCTTATACTTCTTAATGAGTTGTTTGGTGATCCTTACCCTCTTTTTCATTTTGTCTTTGAATACAGTGAAGTATTCATCCATGACTGTTTTAAAGTTATCTCCCAGTGTGGCTATGTGTTCACTGAATTGCATGGTGACCGGTTTGGTGTTGTCCTATTTCACATCTCCTACCGATGGGAATGTTTCTTTAAAGTAGAAGAAAATACACATTATGAGTGAGCCAAACTTACATGTGTTTGACTTTGCATTCCTAATAGTCTTTAAGTTATCTTTCAACTGATTTAGCAAAAGTTCGGATAAGTCTAATTGTGTTCCCTTCTTCACAATTTTGTAGGTTGTGTCTACTGCACCTGATGCTATGTTGTTCAGCCTGCATGCTTGGAAGAATTTTTGGCCTAGAATGCATGCACCGAATTTGATCTCATCATCAGTTATGGTGGTAACTTTCAGTCCTATACCATCCCATTTGGCTCTTGTCATCTTCTCGGTCTTGGCCTTGGGTGGATGCTTGAGTGCTTTCACTTTTTCAGTTATAGGGTAACCAGTGATAGCATGGATAACATCTTGGGTTAGCACCTTCATTTCATCAAGCCATAGCTTGTGGTTATGCATTCGGCTTAGCACTAACCGAATCCATTCGGTTTTGAAAAACTTTGGGAACATTAGGGCATTGGTGAGCCCTTTTACTTCTATATGCTTGTGTTCATCTTTCAGTGTTATATCTTCATTGCATAGTGTTGCCCCACCTTTCATCCTGTACCCATGCTGTCAAAGTGGAGGATTTAGAAGTCATAGTATGGTCATGTTATGTTGGTCTGGTCAGTCTGATGTCTAGGTCTAAGTCTTCCCTAGGACAGAAAGTCTTTGCTGGGTTCCCCTTCCTTTGCCATCTTGTTTTAGCTGGGTGGGTTGTTATCAGAGTTTCATTGCTTTGGGTAGGTTGTAGATCCTAACTCGGCAAAGATTTGTGCTCCAATCGATGTTCTTTCTCAGGCAGAGACCGAAGACTGGTATGGATCGATTCTACAGGTCTCAACGGTCCTAATGCAACAAACGGCAAGCAATTTGGTTAAGAAATGAGTGAGAGCGATCTCGGAAGGATTTCAGAGATCATCTTCTCCATGACGGAATTCTACCTAAGAAGGTAATTTTCCGCAAAGGCAGAAAAGAAGAACTTTTCACTGTGCGGGTTTCGCACTTCTCAGGTGATTTTTTGCAAGCTTAGTTATAATAAGGTGGGCCCAATTTATTAAAGAGGAATATTATGTTATTGTTTTAAGAGATCAAATAAAACATGTGCTTTAAGTTGAGTAGCCTGTGCACTTAAAAATGATGTGCGAAAAGACAGGTAGTGGCTTCTCCATTATGCGGAAATCACACCTACTAGGTGCGATTCCCGCAAAGAAGAGTTTTCACATATTGCGGGTTTTGCACCTCCCTCATACATTTCCGCCAAGGAGAAGCACTTTTTGAGTTTTCCGCAAAGAAAGCAGAAAATGACCTCTCATGTTCATTTTCCACCAAAGAGAAGCTTCAGCCTCATTTTCCGAAAAGGAGAAGCTCTTTTCCAATTTTCTGAAAGCAAAGAAACGCACCCAATGTTATATTAAGAAGATTTTCTCTAAGTGGAGCACCCTGTTTCTGATTTTCCGCAAGAACACGGAGAACGGAAAAGTAAGAAGAAAGAGCGAAGAGTTACGAATGTGGTGCCCTCTTGAAGATGATCATACAGATGAAAGAGAATTTCTCTAAGTCCTTAGACAGTTTGATTGATTCCTCTGCAAGTGGCACGAACAGAGCTATAGAACTGCAAAGGCTGAGCGGGCACATACATGTGGCCATGGAAGAGCTGCCAAAGCTTATCAGACAAAGATGGAAAAGGGAAAGGAGGCCAAATGATTTAACTTCCCCTTTTCTTTTCTGTTTCTTTTCCCTTGTAATGAGTTTGTTCCAGAGGTGGTTTCTTGCCATCTGTCATTTAGAGGCAGATGAACCGATTAAACTTCCCTTGTAACGGTCATCCCCTGGCTCTATATGTATGAAGTTGAAAGATTAATGAAAGGTCAGCAAATTTTTGGTGTGGAATACTTGATGTTGCAGAGGCAATTGAAAGTGTTTGATGTCAATTATTTTCTATTCCATTTAATTAGATGGTTCTTTCTCTTAATCTAAGTTACATTGAGAAGGAAAGGATGTTTCATTCTTTTGTTGCGAGGATGTGAATAAACTTCAGTAGGATGTGCTGTGGGATATTCAGAGAAGAGCTAAATAGAATTTGTTAATGGTATGATTCTTTTTCTTAATCTGAATTGCAGTAGGAAGGAAAAGATGTTTCATTCCTTTGTTTTGAGGATGTGAATGAACCTCAGTAGGATGTGTTGTGGGATATTCGGAGAAAGATTCATTAGAAGTTTTCATCATTGCATTTATATCTCTGTTAGTAGTTGTTGTAGATTAGTTAGTGCTGAGTGTATGAATTCATAGGATGTGTGAGTTCTACAGCTTGGTTTATAGATTACAAAGCTCTCCTTGCCTGGATTAATTTCTGTTTAGGCTTAATTCAGTTTGCCTCTTCTGCTCTCGGGTTAAGAGCATACCCTGTGTTATTTTTAGGATCAAAACATAATTCATTGCATATCATTCCAAAAGGGAGCTGTACCTACCAATTCAAAGAAAATCCAGTAATCAGAGAACAGCTTTTCAACTGTTGTAATCAGATATTGTTCATAATTTGGGCACTAAGAGTCATATTCCTAAGAAGTAAGAAAGGAAAAATCTGTTTACCAACACATAGCTTCTTATAAGCTTCTTCAACTTCCAAATCTACAATTTCTTTTATCTTTTAGTGTATGAAAGATCGTATGTCTTCTACGAGTATAACCCTAGCTGGTATTCACGAGAATGCTCCAGCATTGTCGGGTTGTGAGGCAACTTCAGGATGAATCTTGTAATTTGGTTCCTCACATGCCAAATTCTTGATGAGCTTGAACTCATCCTTCTTGGTGTTCTTAGATTTCATAGATCTCATAGTCGTAGCCATTTTTAGATTATAGGGCTTCCTGTGAAATACGTAAAAATAGAGTTGTCAGTTTTGTAGAGCTTATTGTTTACTCTTGCAATGATTTTTGATCTACTTTAAAGTGTTGTGTGTCGATTTTTGGTTGCTCTGTGATTCAGTCACTTTCTGCTCAAAAATTGCCTTGGTCACTCTGCTCTGGTCATCGTGAACAAAGAGTTGTATTGTTTCCCTATTTATAATTGTTTCCCTAAAATGCATGTCATAAATGCTTACCAACTCCTCAATGTATGAAGATGGAGATCATCGGTGAAGACTTCACTTTTGGTGACAACGTGACATTTCAGAGTGGTCATTATACTTCTTGCTTTTACCGACGGGTTTTGATGTCGTAGACAACTTGTTCAATTTTCTTTTTTACCAACGAGGTTCGGTTTACACATAGAAAATTTTCTTTCTTATGTTAACCGATGCTTCTCAGTAAGTGTGGGCAGTCTTAGTTTTGAGTTTTTACTGACAGGTTTCAGTATGAATACCTGATAGCATAGTTATCATAGATTTTGACAAGTAATACCATGATGCATCTTTACTTATGCTAATTTGGCATTATATCAACATATTATGGAACTGATGTAAAATAATAGCTTGGGGTAATGCAGTTCCATACTTATTTGTTCTACTTAGGTGGGGGTGGTGATGTCATTGGATCCATTGGATGGGGTGTCACCATTTGCATTGCTTGGTCCAACTTCATCATTGTTTGAATCTCTTCTCCACATTTTGTCTCTAGCTCTCCAGATATCTTCAATGGTGTTTCCATTGGGATATGTGTTGGTCTTTGTCATTCAGTCTCTGCAGTCTTTCTTGAGATGACCAACTTTATGATAGTGCAAGCATGTCATTCTAGGGTTAGTCCAGCCTCTAGACTTGTTAGTCCACTGTCTCATACAATTTGCAGCAATGTGACCAAATATTCCACATATTGTACAATTTTTCCAAGTATTTTAATCCATACATACTGGTTACCGACTCTTTTTGGTTGATAGGGAGTTTCTTGACCTTTAGGCTTCCATGCTTGACTTTTCTTTTTCTAGCATTCAAGAGTTGTGTGCCCATTCATTTTGCATGTAGGACAGTATCTGTCCATGTAGGTTTCCTTCTTTGGTTGTTTCATCTCATACTTACATTCATATGCTTTGTGTCCTTTCTTGTTACATTTATAACAAAATCCTATGAATGAAGATGTAGATTAAGGAAAAATTTTCATTTTGCCTCTACATACATTTGATGTATGACCTTTCTTTCCACAGTGATTGCATGTAATCTTTCTTGGTCTTGAATTTGTATAGACATTCTTTGGATCAGTTTGACTTTATGATTCTCCATTTTCGGTAAAACCTAGATCATTTTTGTTGTTGACTCTTCATTGTCCTTCAAGAAAATCATCCATTTTTTTAATGGTTTCTTTAGCTTTCTTGATAATTTCATTATGTTGCTGTTGAATTCATATTTCATGTTTTAACTTTTCATTCTCATCCCTCACTTCACCGATAGCTTCTATTCTTTCAATGAGTTCAACATTTATTTTATTTGCCTCTTAAATCATAAGAATAATTTGATTCGTAATCTCATGGTGATGCTATGTAAGTCTTTCTATTTCAGACTCTTTTTCTTGTAGCTTTTATATAATCTTTCTTCTACCATCAATAGCTAGTGTTCTTTCTTGCTCAGCTTGTCTAGCATTGTTCATGACATCAATCATCCTTACCATCTGTGTCTCTTGACCAATTTACAAAGATTTAACTTGTCTAGCCAGATGTAGATTGATTTTAGTTAGGCTTGTAATGCTTTCTTCTGATGTATTTGATGCTTTTCTTGTAGTTGATCCTAAAGACTCAAAGAAATCTGGTATCTCTTCCTCATGATAATCTGTCTCATTACAAAAATATTCCATATTCTTTCTTTCATCTAGTAGCTATCTCATATTGATTCTAGCTTCTTTATACTATTCATAAAACATCTGAATTTCTAGCTTCTTATTTTTAATATTCTTATCAAGTTTGTACTTCTCCATTGTATGATCTCTTCTCTTAATCCTTTAATCTTTCCAAGAATATACTTAGCTCTGATACCAATTGTTGGGATTAATGGGAAGTATATACTAAGAGGGGAGGGGTGAATTAGTACCTCTAAAACTTTTGTATCCTTTAATCAATTAACCTTTGTAATCAATTTGTATATCCATTCAATCTGATCTATACTATCTTGATTGAGTTATATCACTTCATAACATTAACATACATGTGAACATTCATAGAAACATTCATGAAAGTAATTTGACACATAACACCAGATATGATATCGCATAAAACTCATGTTAGGAAGTAAAAACTATGGTGGGGATGGCACCCACAAAATCTTCACTATCTGTAGATTGGAAGGGGCCGGTTAAGGCTTACAATTTGATCACTTCTAATGATCTACCATGTTAAGAGTATTAGTGGAGGCCTGTTAAAGTCTACTATGTTAAGAGCTTTAGCAACACTATTAAGTGTGCACTCGGTTAAGATATTTGTTGTTGGATTGTTAAATCCACCTTTCTTCAAAGGATTTTTACACTTTGCTCCACTTGTTAGAATGATAGAAAATTACAAATTGACTTGGTAAATGCAATCTCCTATTGCTGATATAGATCCAATTTAGTTTACATGAAAAATATTATCACCTTATTGTGATTGAATAATACCTCTGATTCTCGGTATCCTCTGTTCTTGGTTCTGATAACCAAATTCACCTTTTGTTGTTCTGGTTCTTGAAAATTTCAATCTAATCCATAGATGTGCTCGTATGCTTCATTCATGTTGTCCTCTCTCTTCACATCCTTTTTTCATCCATGTATAATGAATTATTTCATCATCTATTTATAAGATGGATTGACTTCATTAAGTTTCACGAATAACAATGTTAACTCTAAGATCAGGTTTACAACTTCTACCTAGCTCTCCTAGTCTATGTGTTTTAAATTAGTTAGACTGATTAAAGCACTTAAATTCATGTTTCTTGTCCCTAAAGATATGATTTTAAAAACAAATCAATATCCTATAAATAGAATAATCTTTCTTTATCTGATGTGGAAGTCAGATCCACTTTTTGCAGGCTGCAACTGACTTTCAGTTTCTGACTGTCAGTTATGCTCTGAAATCAGTTGATTGTTCTTTTGGTTTTGTTCTATCAGTGCATTCTTAACTGTCTATCGGTCTGCACTATATCTTGCATGTTGGGTTCCTCTTTATCTTTATATCTTTGCATTTTTGGTTTACACACTAATTTGTGTCGTCGATTCTCTTTGCACTTAGTCATCTTCATTGATCTCTTTCTATCTGATCTTCATTTTTCTCTTGTCCTGTTTTTTGGTGTATGCTTACCAAAAGTGTTGTTTGCATACTAATGGAAAATTAATGTCATTAGCTTTACCATCATCAAACCTAATAGTATCACCAACATATTTGTCAAGTGACACAAATTTACTCTTGTCTTCAGTCATGTGATGAGAATAACCACTATCAATTAGTCGTTCATTTTTATTTCTTCTAACATACAAATCACTTTCAACATCATCATCAAATTTAGAAAAAATGTTAGAGATTTTGATTTCTGGTTTCTTATCTTTTTCAGCATAAAAAAAATAATCTTCTGCTTCTAACTCGTGATATAAAATACTAGCTCCTTCATTCACATAATAAGCCTTCTTATTGAAAATTTTAAACTTCTGTATAGGACCCTTCTTTGGACATCTAGTCGCCAAATGATAGACCTTACCACATCTAAAGAATTTCAACGGTAACCATAACTTTTTACTTTTTGGTACCTTTCTTCAGTCTTCTTGCAAAGTTTTCTTCAAATTATTCTTCATCATCACTGTAGGGATCTTCTTCTAATTTAGTTTCTTTGAATGTTGTCTCAGATCTTCTGTTCTCTCTTTAAAAATTCCTCAACTCAAATGTGGTCAAAGTGCCAAAAAATTGCTATTTAGTGAACTTCTTTGGATAATACACCTCCTCAATCACTGATATCTTATCACTGTAGCTATCTGGTAATGTCATCAATATCTTTTACCTGAAATCCTCATCTTTAATAGTTCCTCCTTGGTTCTTGACTTCATTAACTGCATTCTCAACTCTTGAAAGTAACTCCTAATGTCTTCACCTTCTTCCATTCTCATATTCTCATAGTGAAATTTTGTTGTTAGCTTCTTAGCTAACTTAACCCTATCATTTCATTCATAAATATCTATCAATTTTTCCCAAACTTCACAAGCAGTCTTCAAAGAACTAATCTTAGTTAATTCATTCTTTGATAAAGCGCTAGTAAAATCATACCTCACTTTTTCATTTTCCTCATGTGTTGTGATTTCATTTGGAGTCTTAATTTCATTATAAGGGAACACATAATTTGTCTCTACAGGATTCCAGGTATTGTAACTGATTGAAATCAAATACCCTTTCATCTAATCTTTACATGTACTATAGTTTGATCCATCAAACATAGAAATGCTTAGTTTGTGTTCCATTAGATCTGCCTCAAGTGTTTAAGCTTTATGCCAAGGAACCAAGCTCTGAGACAAATTTTTGAATAGATCAAATAACTAAGATGGGGGGTGAATCAGTTATTCCCACACACTTTATAAAAATTATATTTTGTCGGTATTATAAACAATAAAAATATCAACTTCTGATCTATCAGTTAACCAGATCAAACAGTCATAATAGATCATGTAAACATGAAAGCACTAGAACACGAACACAAAGAACATGAATATTTATGTGGAAACCCAAACTGGGAAAAAATATGAAGAAGATAATTCTCATGAAATGAAACACAGGTTAAGTTGATTTTTACAAAGGCTCAATGGTTGTTGTGCTCACTGCAGGTTTGTTCACTACTAGTTGGCTCACTGCCAATCAAGCTAACTACCCTTAGATATGAAAATGCCTAATTGTCAATATAAATAGGCTCACTCCTAGAATATATGAAAGAGATTGAATCCACCACTAAGATTATTGTCACAAAAACTCTGCAATATAAAAATGATATTTTAGTCTGCTACTGATTACATCAACATGCACGATCACCAACACAAAGATTTCATGTAAATAGATTCAAAATCACTTCAAATACAAGCGACACATAAGCCACACAAAAAACTAAAATTATCTCTCTTCTTGTATTTCTTGATGCCCTCAACCATGTCAGCCAAAATAGTTTGAAATAGGTCACACCAAGACATTTCTGTGGTGGTAAGGAATCAAATGTGGACCACCTCGATCAATGTAACATGCCTTGAGTATATCAACATGCTACACCACCTCCAAATATTTTGGTTTTAACAGATAGAATGAACACATTACATGGTTACTGTTAGGACCAAAATATAAATGAATGCACTCCCAAAAGGACCAAACCCAGATAGTTGATCCATCATATTTTGCACAAAGAATAGAACCACCACCGACAAGGAAAAAGATAGACATTTAAAACACATTCTTTGATGAGCTCCTCTACTGATACACAGAGGATATCGGTAAACATCAATAGATAAACCCAAAACATAAATATGCACTGGATATGTTAACATCAACAACAACCATTAATAAAAACAACATGAATAGCATCAACTTCACATTCTATCAGGAATTGTAAATCAGTCAGTCTAAGATGTCCTGAAGCATTATTTCGTTTATAAATTTGTGAATTTGGAATTGAATTTTTAAATGTTTTCTTGTGTTCACTTTTGGACACACAAATGTATAGTCGATATGTTGTTGACTAGATCACTATTTAAAAAATTCTCGTGTTTTCTATCACTATCATTGCCTTCCCATTATATGTTGATATCACTATCCTTGACACACATATTTTACTACTTTGACCCACAACAAATCACTTCTTTTTTATTGTAACACAATCATAACTTCTCCTTGTTTACTTGTGACCCCCTTGAAAAATTACCAATGCATCATGTCACTGCAAAAATCCCTTCCCTACCACAAAATCTTTGTTCATAAATATGCATGTCATTCTCATTTTGATGTCTAGTTGTTGTCTTAGAAACCATTATTCATTGGTACTTTTTATCATTAGTTTGTAAAATTATAAAGTATCCTCATTCATATATTAGTGACAATTTTTATTACGTTTCTTTCTTGTTGTGGTTCTTTCTTAATAATGAGTACAACTTTCATACTCTTAATAGTGAAAACTTTGTCACAGTGAAAGGTACTTTTGTGAATCATTTCATAGAAGAAGGGTTGACCCTTGACAATGGATAGCTCTCTGAAATTTTTTACTTTCCTTCAAGATGTTGTATTCTTCATATCTATGATCCTTCTCTGCATTAAAAATTATTGCTTGGAATAGTGTCTTAAATACCCGTGCTTCAAATATATATCTATATCTTTAAACACTAATTATTGATATTTTTATTACCATTCATGTCCACTACTTCTTTGACATATTTTCTCACTATTATTAATCATTCCATACCTCTTCTATGCTCCCAGGAGTTTCCATATTGACCTTGGTAGTTGTCCTACTCTTTCACACTCTTTACTAAATCATGTATTCATCACCGTGACAACCCCATGATACTTTGGTTTCCTTCTTGTTTTCTATTATCAATAGATCATCTTCTTTTGAGGTCTTCTAAAATAGTTGAGCTTCACTTCTCTTTATGATAATTCATATCCATCCCTATCCCTTAGCTACAACACCTCTTATGTTCTTCAATTGCATTTTATTTGTCTCTCCATTGAAAGGTTATTTAAAATATGACCATGGTCTTGAAGGTGTACACTCTATGACTTCATGCTTGGGAAATTATGTCCATTAAAGAGACCATCATGATACTCTTGTAGATTATTGCTATAACGGTCATACCATGTTGCATCCTTAAGAACCTTAATTTGTTGGTCACTAAAACTTTTAAAGACCAGAGACTCGAGGACAAGTTTAACATGAAGCCTACTATCTATGGGATCAATATTATGGCCAAATCTTAGGCTTTCACTGTACTAGAGGAGTTTCTTCATAGACAAAATGACTAATGAACATCTAATCTCTTTGATTTTGAGCTTTGATCAAAACTAATGTTGTTCCTAACATTTTTCATCCAGGCATTCCATTCAAAACAACCCCTTTCTGTTGGTCCACTGAGAGGGGGAGTGAATAAAAAAAATCAAACTTAAATACCTAAAACTTAGCTCACGAATTCACTCAGTAGAACTGAATACAGTAATAACTGAATCACTAAATAACTTAAACAAGAATACATCTCATAATATGCAAATAAATCATTCAAACTCATTTAGCACTAGGTTCAAAGAGGAAACCCAATATGGGAAAAACCTCTATGGGAATTGTGACCCATAAGAAAAATGTACCCTTCTAAAGTACGCTCGGTTAAGAACTTATCATGTTAAAGATTACAAACACATTTGCTAGATGTGACCCTATTAAGGGATTTACCTCAGATCTGTTAATATCTTCACCTTGTTAGGAGTGGCCTTGTTAGATGACTTTAAACACTCTTTTGTAATGTCACCTACTTCTAGGATTTACAAATAGGAATGTTAAATCCACTCCGTTAAGAGATTTTTATCTGTTACAAATGCTAATGAGAAACTGATGCAGTGCAAGGCAGGAGAATCCCCAATGGAGATGTCCTAGCCCCCAGCAAATAACCACACAATGGAATATAAATAACAACACAGAGATTTATATCCACACAATGAAAATACTCATAATAGAATCATTATATTTTCATCCAACATGCCCGGCTGTAAGGCCTTCCGGGTTACGGCCAAATACAATGCAATTACAATAGAACTCTATAAGATGTCACAAGATCCAAATGAAACCCTATCTAGCCCAGATCCACACACTGGTAGGAACACCCAAGGAAGATCTAAACTTGTGCTCACAAGCCCACCAAGCAATCTCCTTGTTTCCCAAGCCGCAGCCACTAGCTCCTCTCAAAACTCACTCCACAA
>MU227994.1:1658843-1709226 GCA_018584345.1 Thuja plicata | reverse complement strand
CCCAAGACCCAAGTAGGTCCACACAACTCTACAAAATCCCTCACACATGAAAATAAGTCCACACAACTCCATCAAATCTCCCAAACATGCAGGATAGCCAACTACCCTAGGATGCTCCTGCATCAAAAACAGTAAAACTTTGATCTGCAAATATAGCAACTACCTTTGCTTGGTTCAGATCATTTATGCTCACATTAATACTAGCATCACATACTCCATTTGTTTCTTCTCTTAGACGATAGATTATTATCTTTCTACTTTTTTCTGCTCGGTAACTTATGTTCTTCAACTTCTTCTGCTTCTTAATTCAACTCGCCAACATCATAGTCTCTATTTATTTCTCATCCATTATATAGACAAAAATTTTCCTCTTAATCTCCTTGCTTAGGTTTTCCATCATTTTCACTCAGTTGTTCAATCATCTTCTTCACAAATCTTGGCTCGGTAAACCATTTAACTTTTACCTTGTAACTTGAACTTTTTATTGGAACTCTAATAATCAGGTTTAACCGCTTAATCTTCGCCTTAGATCTTCTCATTGAATTTTATTTCTCGTAGATCTTCTAACAAACTTTCTTTAATTCTTATCAACATCCAGATCATCATAGCTTCATATTAAATATGATCTAATCATTATTTTCAATCAATTTATGGTACTTGGTGTGTATGAGAAAATCTTCAACCTTTTGGGAGCAAGCTCAAATATGAGAAGTTAGCGGGTTAGCACATATGATTCAAGAAATAAGAAAGAACCAACAAGACATCATCATAACATCATATTGAGCTAAAACAAGCTATTCCACTTTATACTACTTGTTTGATTTTCCCTTTTAGATTGATTGTGAATGTGCTCTCTCAAACACAAATGAAATGGATCCCCAATGCAATGCAATTATGGATGCAATATTGGAAACAAAGAAGAGATTCAAGAGCTAGTATGAAGAACTCATCTCAAATTCTTCTCAAAGATGATGTTAAAACTATGGAAATGATAGGAGACATGCAAGATAAAAATTATGATTCATTAACCATTAGCCTAGCATGTAATTTCTAAATGATTTAAGAATAAAAGGCATGAAACTAGCAATGAACCTCTAAAACTAAAATAGCATAATAACAATACAAGAATGAGAGATGCAAATACAAGAGCAGAAGGCCTATATTTATAGATTTTTGGGAGAGTAGAGGAGAGCTTGAATGAGGTGGCACCTATGTGGCATCCACACAGGAGCCACATAAGGGACACATAGGCTTGGAAGGGATGGCTATTTTGGAGTCAAACATAGCATTAAATGTTTGAGTGGCTCAAGATATTCAAGTGGGGGACAAATTTGTAAGAGTATTTAAGAGGAATGGGTGACCATTTTGGAGATAATTTTCACACATGTGTGAGCATTCCATTAGCATTAAAAAGGTTAGGAATCACCCTTTTAAGTAGGATCAAATGATAATTAGGTGGGGGAGTATGCTTAGGAAGTGAGGTGATGGGTGTAGAGTAGAAATAGGCCAGGCCTCTAGATTGGATTAATAGGTCTATGTTAGAGTAATAGACCTTTGAGTTATTAATTAAATCATTTTGATCTAATTACTAACTCGCCTATTCACTCTAGTTGCTTAAGCTTACCTTAGTTTTTCCCTTTTATGGTTTCGTGATTCCTTTTATAAGGATTCGCCTCTTTGCATTTCATAAGGAGTTTTTTCACATCACATTGTAATTTCTGGAAACATATTGTTAATATTATTTTCTTTTGCATACGATGTCTCCTCTGGATTTTTGGCCTCCATATTTTTCTCTTGTTTTATGTTCTTCACTTCCTCCATGTAACAGGTTATGCATGCAAGTGTTCTTGGGAGAATAGGGTTTTTCCTATTCTAACATGGTATCAAAGCCATCTTATTGCTGGTTGTTTGTGCTTTGTCAAAGTGTTTCAGAAGCTGGGGGTTTTTCTGGCTTTTCAGGGGGACCTTTGTTTCTGGTCACTTTAGGCTTAAACAGACATTACCATTGCGCTCAGAGTGCCCAAAAACCCCAGAATCCATATAAAGTTTGTCCATTTTGGACAACTTGTCTCTGAGGCAAAAAAAATTTGGTTTCGAGTGCTGTATAGGCACGAACACTGAGGAAAAAAATTAAAAAAACATTATTTTCAATATTTTTTATGCGCAGTCTGTGCAAGTTTCAAACCGGCCGCCGTCGCACCACCACCAGGCCACCAGCACTCCACTGCCGCCGGCCAGCTCCTCCAGCGCCCATGGCCTGCTCGGCCCACCATGCGGCCCCCGCTACCCTACGCCCCGCCACCACCAACCCCGCCGCTCCGCCAACGTCTTCTTCCCTACACCGCCCCGCTTCGGCACCGCCTACTGCGCTCGGCCCTGGCTCTGCCACCCGATGGATTTTCATACCCCACGGCCACTTTTAGCTATGCGGGCGGTCACATGGGTGATCAGGGGCTCCGCCCCAGCCCCCTGCAGCGGTCATATGGCACCCAGGGTCTAGCCTTTTTTCAGCCCCATGGGCTTAAATTTTTTTGGGGCCCCTTTTGACCCTCCCACACTGTTTTTGCTCTATCTTGAGCATACGGGGGTATTTTTCTGACTTCTTCATATCGTCGAAAATATCTTTCTAAGAACTTTCCAATGATGGAGGTTGGGGTTTTGGGTTCTACTATTTTGACAGTGTTTTTTTCTGTCAAAGTCTGATGTCTGTTTTCTACCTTCTAGGAGCCATATCTGGCTCATCTGAACTCCATTTTTGGCAAACTAGATATCGTCAGAAAGCTGGTTCAGTGAGATTTTTAGTTGTAGGGGTATTTTTTCTAGATTCTGCTCTAGGTTTTCTCTCCTTTGAGTTTTACTCTTTCACACTCTGGCGGATTACTTAGGTTCTATAGGTCCTGGGATCTCTTCTTTTGATCTTCTGGCTCACTCTTCTTTCTGACTTCTGAGCATTATATGCTTCTCTTCTGTAGCATTATATTTTTTATAAACACACTGAAATAAAGTGCCTGCTTTTGCATATCTGGGACTTCGAGCACCTTGTGTGTTTTTTGTACTCGCACTCAGTTATAAAGTGTTATGGGGGGTTATGATATTTTTTTTGTTTTATGCTCATCCACCTTTGTCAAGTGAGTGTACCTTCCATGATATTAGCCCATGCTATGTTGGTGACACCACCCTTTATCTTGTGCTTGTACTTTTGTTACACTGTTGGTGTTCCTAATTCTTCTTTCTGCAAATGTCTCTGGCATTGCATTTCAGTGTTCCTGTCACCTCTCCATGTTCAACATTATGGGGGGGTTCACCTGTTGGTTATATTGCTTCCTTGGTTCAATTGATCAACTCTTCAGACTTTGTCTTGTCTACCTGGTCATGCACTTCAGTGGAGGTTCCAATAGCTACTTCTGATAGTGTTTGCAGCCTCATGCTTCAGAGATGCTTCTTGCTCTTTCTTGTTCCTTTCTCTGGAACTTTTTTCCTAGATTGGAGGCTTTGTTTCCTTCATCTAGTTCATCTCTTTTTTGGGTAAAGTTTTTCCCATTGGGTTTTCTTTATTTCCCCGTTTCATAGATATTTCTTGTACTTGGGTGCCTCTTCAGGCCTTGTTGCCGGGACCCATCTTTCCTACTTTCTGCAGTATTTTCCTAGGTTTTGCTTCTCCCTAAGCTTAACTTAAGGGGGGTGTTAGAGTAATAGACCATTGATTTATTAATTAAATCATTTTGATCTAATTACTAGCTCACCTATTCACTCTAGTTGCTTAAGCTTACCTTAGTTTTTATCTTTTAGGGTTTCGTGATTCCTTTTATAAGGATTCACCTCTTTGCATTTTATAAGGAGTTTTTTTCACATCACATTGTAATTTCTAGAAACATATTGTTAATATTGTTTTCTTTTGCATACGATGTCTCCTCTGGCTTTTTGGCCTCCATAGTTTTCTCTTGTCTTGTGTTCTTCACTTCCTCCATGTAACAAATTATGCATGCAGGTGTTCTTGGGAGAATAGGGTTTTTCCTATTCTAACAGTCTCTAGGTAGGGTTTAGATTATAATTCAAATTAGATTTGAATAAATCCTAGCTTAGAGGAATTAGGGATATGAAGGATTTTTCAATATATATGAATTTATTAAAAAGGGGGATTTTGTGAGGTAAATGTATTTAAATAAAATACATTAGGATAGTATTTAAATTATTGATAAATACTAGCAATGAAACTATTTAATTGATTAAATTAAATAGTTAGATGAATAAAAGGGAAATTAATATTAATATTTTTGGACGTCTACATTTTTTCCCTCTTTGACATGGTGTCGCAAGTGATGTTGCATCAAAGACAAGAAAATAAGTTTCCCTAGAGGAAGAGGGTTTCTAGGAGTCATGCCAAAGCGACAATGATATAGGGTTGTGCCCCCTCGAGAAAAGAATACAACAAAGACAATGTTGTGGTATTTTCTCAAAAAAGGATGCAACGGGAAGGAGGAAGGGAGAGGAGGTAATTAAATAGAATCCTTTTGAAATGCAAGCATAAATGCAACTAACAATGAAAATGCAAGATGAAATTAAATGCAACTAACAAGTCTTGGGGATCTATTTGTGTAAAAAATATGGAGAGCAAATCTGAGTTTGATATTGCAAACAGAGGTATGCATCAGGTGTTAGAAAACATAGATGACAGGATTCCTTTGCATGGACTAGATGCTCAAACAAAAGCACATTGCAAAAGATGCATGTATCAATAGCCACCAGTCACAATGCACCAAGATATAGCAGATCAAGGTAGTGGTGAGTAGGTTTAAACTGACACAAGAAAATAAAATCAATAAAGAACGCCTCGTGACCAAGCAATCAATCAGTCCAAAGTTCTTGCCATGAAAAAGATTGATGTGATGAAGGATTTGATAAGCTAACGCTGGAACAATGCATCTTGACAAGAAAGGATTGGATTTGAGTTGATTAAAAGATCTTTGCTAGAAAAATTTGTGAACAGAATGACGAGCAAGGATAGTTGGTCGCAAAATTGATTTGGTGAAAAACATGATCGCAGTCGCAGGAGTCAAAATGTCACTGAAAATTGAAAACTAAGCAATGTGGAAGGAAGGAAAGGTTTATTGCAATATTTTAGAGAATTTTTTATTTTTTTGGAATTTTTGTATTTTTGGATTTTTTGGATTTTTTTGCAATTTTTTAACATTTTTTGGAATTTTCTACGCATTTAGACTGTACAACGAGATTAATAATACAATAATGTACAGGCTGGGGAAAAAATGGAGCAAAATTTTTTTGGGGAAAATGGGGGCTATAAGAGGGGCAGGAGAGCTAAAAGAAGGTCATTTGTGAATAGTGATTAGATGAGAAAAGATCTCTAGAGAGAAAACATGGCAAACAAGAGGCTAAAGGGGCGGTTGGGAGAGCACGTGTGGACCCACGGGAGACCCGTAGAGTGGCCGGTACTGGTGAGTAACTCAACTGAGACCTTGCTTTTACTATTTTCTGAGTTTTTAATATTTTTGGGTTGGGTTAGGGGGTCATAAATGCGGGTTAGAAGCTCGGCGGACCAGAAACGTTGGTTCTTGAACTGACGTCTGTGAAGACGCTGATCCCCAAATTAACGTCTATGCAGACATCGATCCTCAAACCTGCATTTGTGAGGACATTGATTCTAAACTGGCATCTGCGAAGACGCCAGACCCAAATCCACATCTTTAAAGACAGGGGTCTGGGCGGAAAATGATCAGAGATGTCAGTTGAAGAACCAACATCTATGCTTGAACCGGTGTCTACACCAAAAAGGGCAGATGCCTAGGGGGAGGGAAAAGAAAGGACCTAGCAGGGGCTAGGGATGGGTCTGAAATAGACCTTGGGACATGATGCCCCATTCTGGGAGGGGTTAGGATAGAAGTGAAAAGAAAGATGTCATTGACATGGTGGTGTGGATTTTGCAGGAGCAGTTTCCACCTTTGGGATCTGGGGAGCATTGGCCACCCATGTTGGAGTTGGAGGGCCAGCTAACAGATGTAGACTCAGGGCTGTTAAAAGTAGTGGGACTAGATTATGTGCCATGATGGCCTAGGCTATGGGCATACAATGGGATGATGACTGCACTGATCGAGAGGTGGCACAGCGACACCACTACATTTAACTTGCCTACTGGATAGGCGATGATTACACTGGAGGACGTGTGGAGGATACTATAGATACCTATCTGGGGGTCGGTCCCTCAGTATAGACTAGAGGACAACGAGAACTACATGGAGCTATCTTTAAGGAGACCTCTAGGGAGGATACCTAGATACCAGAGATGGATGCCCTAGTAGCCGGTGGTCGATAGGAGGCTGAGGAGGATAGCACTATTCCTGGCAGGATTAATTGGTGGGAAGATGCTGGCAGACTTGGCTAGACATGGGTTTGGGATGGGGTGGTCTCAGATATTGGTAGAGATGGTTGAGCGTGGGACCACATATTGATGGGGGTACATTGTCTTGGGATAGTTGTACCATGATTTGCACATGGCTACGTACTGTGGGGTACGCAACATGGGGACAGGGGTTACATTATTGTTAGTATGGGCTTGGGTGCACACATCAGTGTTCTAAGCAATCAGGGTACGGGAGGCTCAACAGCCAGGGGAGCCCTATGTATGCAGATATAGGCTACCACTAAGGTATACCTTTGTGGGATAGACAGGCTACTGGCGGCAACTACTTGATGAGATCTAGGTTTTCTAGTAGACACCATACAGGTTATGTGACCCATGGGGAGCCATGGACTGGTAGGTAGGAGTGGATGATGGATTCAAGGATTTCATATACCTCTCATACGTGTAGACAAAGTGCTTTCTAATGGGGAGGAATATCCACCAGATTGAGAGGTACAAGTCATCCCAGGTTATGAGGTAGTTCAGGCTACAATAGGGGGTGGTGGCAGAGGATGGTCTACATCCTCATGTCACGAGGGAGGTTAGAGTGTGGGGGAGGTATACTAATGCTCTCACAATGAGGGTGTCATGGAGGACTATGGAACGAGTTGACTATGTGGCTAGGCTAGACATAGTGGATGCAGGGATGATTGCAGAGTATGCGGCCTGATGGGCCACACACACACCTTTACATCTCACAGACCCAATATAGGTGGTTGCTCATGAGCAGCCTACAGGGGATATGAAGGTTGATGATGGGATAGTAGTAGGAGATGCCCCAGAGACCTCAGCAGTGGGACAGAGGAGAGGAGTCTGGCCACAAACAGAGGTACAAAAGGATGGTGGACAGGATGAGGGGCCACAGGGTCCACTAGAAGATGGATAGGATCAGGCACCTCAGGTGCCTATATAGGGACAGGTTCCACAGGGGCTACAACAGCCACCGGCTAAATACATTCCATAGGAGACATGTGATACTATCTTCATACAGTGAGACAACATATAGACTGAGTGTCCATGACTACAAGGTCTACTGGGGATGGCACAGGTGTCAAAGGCCAGTTTGCAGACAAAGATGACCTGGATACAAAGCTTATTAGTTATTGAGACAACAGGGGCAGACAGGGCCGAGGGTGCACTTGAAACCCTACAAGGTAGAGTAGACGCAGGTGAGTTCTCCATGGTGCACTTGACATAGGATGTTGTTGAGCTACGGACTAAGATTGGGACATAGACAGGCCAGTTGGGTACCCTCAATGAGAAGATGGAGCAGGCTGCTGAGCAAATTAGAGCATTGACATCTGAGAGGGATGTAGCATAGAGGTGGGTCAAGACATACAAGATAGAGCAGGACATATCTTGATAGGCAGCCAGTGCAGGTGGGGCGAGTTAGGTGGTGGCTGAGGCCTTTGCAGCTCATTGAGACATAGCTAGGGAAGAAAGGGAGGTAGCCCACTATCAGGAATTGTATATGACTTAGTACCTAAGGATCAGAGATAGACATTTACAGAGAGGTCTCGGTCACAAAGCATAGGTTGAGTGTCTGTGTCTCAAGGATCAGTTGGGATGCCACCATGTGCACCACTAGGACAGGGAGGGGGATCATCACAGCCGCCAGCATGATCTAATTAGAGGATTTTGTGACACACATTTTTGTATTTTGAGATGAGATGTATATGTATATCAGCACCTAGGTGCATTGCGATGTATTTATTGATGATAGACATTGTACTTATGATTTTATATATATGATGACCGATTGATGATTCTATGAATCTATATAATTCTTATGCACTAATCTATATGACTTTATGATGCATATGTTTATATGAGTATTGACATTGATGCTTGTAGGATGTGATGTTTTATGGTTATGTATATACAGGATGAGATGTTTAGATGCAAGTATGTGTATGCATTTGATGTATATTGTAGTAGTTTTGATGAGATGTAATGGATGCATTTAATATGTTTTTGCATGTTTTATGATGCAATGTATGTAAATGTAATTATCCTAATGTAAATGCAGGGATGATATGAAAAATGTAGGTATGCAGTGGATGCAATGGGACTCATGGTTTTGGTGTGCACCACACTCAACTGATGAAACAAACATGCAGACTATAAAGGGCTAGGTAAGGAAGATTAGCATGACGATGGCTCAAAGTGTTAGTGTGATGGAGAGGAGATTGGATATGTCACAAATATACAAGGACAAAACTGAGTGATTAATTACAAGTGAGTGTGTACAAATATTTTTGACGAGACTTGATTGGATCTTGTTGTTTGATGTGTACAATAGTGTTGGAACACCCATGGAATATAGGAAATGCTAAGGTTCATGGGGCTGTGATGATGGAGATGGAGGGGAGAGAGATTTTGATAGATAATGGAATGGTCCATTATGTGTGATACCTGTTAACAGGTTTTCATCACCCATACTTGTCCAAGGCGCTTGATTGCCAAGTTTTCACCATTGGACAAATTTTTTTTCTTTACTCCTCTTTTTTTGATGTTTTTGATGTTGTCCAAGTGCCTGTTTGCCAGGTTTTCACCGGGACAACCATTTTTTCAACTTCTTTTTCTTCTTTTTTGAGATTTTTACAGGACTATTTTACATTGTTTTTGTACTTTTTTTAGGACTTTTAATACTTTTTTTATGGATTTTTTCAGATAACTGGAATGAATAACTAGCTTTCAGGCATAGAATTGCCTGAGATGAATGATGTTGATAGGATCATTCAAGGGTTCTCCTTTAGGAATGGAGAGTTGATATGCCTCAGAACCAAAGCATGTAGTGACAATGTATGGTCCTTTCCAGGTAACGTTGAACTTACCTTTCTTTTCTTGATCAATACCCACTTTCTAATTTTCCTTTAGCACAAAGTCCCCTACCTGGAACTGGCGTGGGTGGACTTTCTTGTTATAGTTCCGCTTTAGTCTATTTTGAAAGACAATCAGGTGATCATAGGCTTGTTGGTTATTTTCATCTAGTAAATCAAGTTGTGTGAGTCTTGCTACTCAGTAATCTTCATCATTGATCGGGCCTCCCAGTGATACTCGGAGGGATGGCAGTTCGGCCTCAATTGGTAAGGCAGCTTTAGCATTGTAGACTAGGTAATATGAAGTGGTTCCTATAGGAGTCCAGTATGAAGTGTGATATGCCCAGAGGGCAGGGTTGATATGGAGATGCCAGTCATGGCTAGTACCATTGACAACTTTCTTGAGGATTTTGAGAAGGGTCTTATTAGTTTCCTCAACTTGGTCATTACCTTGAGGACAATATGGAATGGAGAAACAATGATGTATATGGAGGTGAGCACATAGATCACTAAAATGTTGATTTTCAAATGGGGTTTCGTGATCCATGAAGATAGTGGAGGGTATGCCAAAGTGGAAAATGATTTGGTAGAGGATGAATTTTGAGATCTAGACACCTGTAGTGAGGGTGAGTGGAATTGCTTCAACCCACTTTGTAAATTACTTCATTGCTATTATTATGTATTTGTGTCCTTCAGAAGAGAGGGGAGTGATCTTACCAACAAGGTCAAACCCCCAACAAGAGAAAGACCAAGGGGGTGCAATAGGCCGAAGGTCCTGTGTAGGAGCATGGATCAAATTGGCATGTTGTTGACAAGGTAATCACTTCTTGACGAACTCACAAGCATCATGTTCTATTGTAGGCCAATAGTATCATATCTATAAAAGTTTCTTAGATAGGACCATGCCACTTGTATGGGCACCAAAAATTCCAGCATGTACCTCTTGTAAAGCCTGGGCGGCCTCATTTTCATCTAAACATCTAGAGAGCACATTGTGATAGCCTTGAAGATAAAGGGTGTTGGCTACAAGGGTGTAGTGGGAGGCTCTATGAATAAATTTTTGGTGTTGGGTTGTGGTGAGATGAGGGGATATGATACCATTTGGTAGATAAGCTTGGATATCGTGGCACCACAGGGACTGGGGACCAACCAACACACATACACAATTCAATTCATTGTTCTCGTAAGAGGGAGCATGAAGTTTCTCAACTAATAATTCATACTACATAGACTCATGAGTAATCTCTAAGAGGGATCCGATTGTGGCCATTGCATCAACAACCTTGTTCTACAAGCGTGGTACTTGTGTGATCTGCAAGTGGAGTAAATGCTCTTTCATCTTGTCAACCATCTCCTTATATGGCATCAACTTGTTGTCTTTGGTTTGATACTCATCCAGGACTTGTTTGATGATGAATTGGGAATCACTAAAGACATGTATATCTATGATGTTCCATTCTATAGCCATGCGGAGTCCTGTGACTAGTGCCTCATATTTTGCAATGTTTTTCATGTAGGGAAATCCCAATTTGAATGACATAGGTATGTAGTCACCTTGTGGTGTGACAAAAAGTATTCCTGCCCCTGCACTATGGGTTGTGTAGGATCCATCAAAGTAGAGTTTCCAAGTGATTTTCTCTTCTATCATGTACAAATGCTCATTTGGAAATTTGGTGATCAGAGGATGTGTCTACCAATGGCACTTCTGCTAGTTGATCTGCGATGACCTATCCCTTAATGGCTTTTCTATTTACATATTGAATATCAAACTCGCTTAGCAGCATAACCCATTTTTCCATTTGACCTGTGAGAGTAGGTACTTGAGAGGGTCAACTTTTGAAATGAGCTTGATTGTATGACTAAGCATATAGTGGCAAAGTTTTTGAGTGGCCAAACATGCTTTTTGCATAGGGGAATAATTGAGCTCATCACCCACTAAGGTTCAACTAATGTAAAAATGGATCTTTCTTTGCCTTGATCATCTAATTGAGCAAGGAGTGCCCCCAGTGCCATTGTAGTAGCAGAAATATATAGGATGAGTGGTCGACTAGGTACAGGCGGTACCAAGATGGGTGGATTAGCCAAGTATTCTTTGATCTTTTCAAAAAATTTCTAAAACTGAGGATCCCATTTTAAAATGTTATCTTTTTGTAGGAGATGAGTAAATGGTTGGCACTTGTCTGCTAAAAAGGAGATAAGATGGTGCATAGATTGTGACTTTCCTTGTAGGCTGCGCAATTGTCAGAGTGTTTTTGGTGGAGGCATATCTATGATAGCTTGTACCTTTTTGGATCTATTTCAATGCCTCTTCTGGATATAATGAATCCAAGGATTTTTCCTGATGTGACCCTGAAGACACACTTCTTAGGGTTGAGAATTAGGTCATAGTGTCCAATCCTATCAAAGACACATTCTAGAACGTCTAGGTGATCTTCACTTTTAACTGATTTAGCCAAGATATCATCTACATAGTCCTCAAGGATCTTGTGAATCATGTCATGGAAAATGACTGTCATGGCCCTCTGATAGGTTGCCCCAGCATTCTTGAAACCAAATGGAATCATATTATAGCAGAAGGTGCCCCAGGGGGTTGTGAATGTTTTCTTGTGCTGATCTTCTTCTGCAATACAAGTCTGATTATATCCTGAAAAGCCATCTATGAGTGACAACATCTCATGTCCTACTGTTAGGTCCACTATAATGTCTATGTTTGGCAATGGGAAATCATACTTGGGACATGCCTTGTTGAGATCTTGGAAGTTTGTACATATCCTGATTGATTTATTAGGTTTAGACACCGGCACCATATTGGAGATCCATTCAGAGTAGTCAATGGTGTGAATGATTTTGGCTTGGAGTAGCTTCTCTAGCTCTGCTTTGACAAGTAGTGCTACCTTGGGGTGCATCTTTCAAAGCTTTTGTTTGATAGGTTTTATGTTTGGGTCCACTGCTAGATGGTGAACCACCAAGTTAGGGTCTAATCTTGACATGTGGGTATAAGACCATGCAAATTTGTCTATGGATTCTTGTAAGAGAGCAAAGAGAGTTTTTTCTTCTACTTTTGTTAAAGAGGCTACAATATAAGTGATGTGCGGATAGTCCTTGGTACCCAGATTAAAAGGTTTTGTTTCTTTGATGAGGATCGATGACTGTTCAGGCCAGTAATCATGGATTAGAGGAAGAGGAAAATCTTCATCCTTTGGTGCCTCAGGGAGGTTTTTTCCAGTGGATACGCCCTTTTTTTTTAGTTTTTTGTGATCAGATAGTGCCCTAGAGGGGTTTTCACTAGGAGATTGATTTTTCTCTTTTTTATTTTGGTTTTCTACTTTATTTTTGCGGTTAAAGTCCTCCTCTTCCCCAAAGTATGCCTTTGGATCCATTTTGTAGACATGTGTTGAATCTTTCTCCCATTCATTGCTCTGTTTGATTGCTCCTATGAATCTTAGGAATGTGTCCTCACTTTGGAACTTGTCAACGTGTATGAAACTTGGTTGGTCCCAGTCTATGAGTTTGGGATGTAGGAGGGGAAGGTCAATGAAATTAATGGAGAGTTGATAGATGAAAAAATTTCCCAGGAAGGTGTCATCATCAATATCGTCATAGGCATTAACAATTTTCTCTTCAGGGACATCTTCGAATTCAATGATTTGGCCTAGGGGTCTATAATGGGTATAGATATTGTCATTAGTGCCCCTAGTCATGGAAGAATCCATACCAAGGCCTAAGTGCTTTTCTCATTTGGTGGGTACAATAGGGTCTTTCATTCCTTTCTCCTCAGCACCCAAGCCGTCGCCTTTATAGTTCCATTTTTTTGTAAGAAGGTTCTGAGTTGAAGGGTATTTTCCTTTGAAATAATTGAGGAAATTGTTGTCTCGGGGTTGTAGATCTTTATAAAGCCACAGATTGATGTTTGGTGGCATCTCCTAGCTACTCAAAATGCCATTTGAGATTAAAGTGGTAGGGCCCAATTATTTTGTCTGTGGCTTGCTCTAGTCTATTATGTTCTTGTCTAGTCTCCCTTGGGTATGTGGATCAATTGGCAATGCTCCAACTGTGAAGGCATTAGATAGGTTGTACTCACCACAACCATGGTTGTTGATCTTAAATGTGGAAAGGGTGGAGAAGAGGATTGTTTCAGGATCTAAATGGATTTGAGATGAACTGGCGAAAGAGGGGTGCCAATATCAATCCTTGGACAGTGATTGGAATATGGGAAGGAGGTTTCCAATGCATTGTAGTATGTGAAGGGCTTGGGATCTGAGCGGATGGTGATTTCAGTGCCATTAGATGGGAATTTAATGCACTGATGGTAGGTGGATGGGACGGCTTGCATAGAATGAATCCATGGGCGTCCAAGGAGGATGTTGAAGGGAAGGTCAAGATCAACAATGTGACATACTATATCTTGGATAGCAGGGCCCACTTTGATGGGCAATGAAATAGTGCCTTTAGATGTGCATTCTAGATTGTCATATGCTTTGATTGTAATGACATCATTGTTATATTAGCTTCAGTGCAACCCAACTGTTTGATGAATTTTATAGTATACACATTTAGCTCCGAACTATTATCTATCATGACTTGCTTGATGGAAAAATCTTTAACCATAACAGCGATACTAAGTGGAATGTTATGATCGGGTTCTTCTGAGGGTACGTCTGTTGGTTTAAAGGAAACCCCAAATGATGCAGACAAGTGGCCGACAAGGTTCTGGAATTCAGTGAGGTTGATGTCGCTAGGAACACATGATTCTTATAGGGATTTATTGAGGATCTCTTGATAGGTGGGTGAGGTGCGGAGGAGATTTGGGATGGAAATTTGGGCAAGAGTATTCCCTAGGTGTTCCAACAGGTTGTATTGGGTACCAGCAAACATGAATGACATTGGTGGAGGACTAGACTTGGGATATACAGCTGATGAGATTATCATAGTTGTTATATGCATTTGTATAATCTTTTCTATCAGCATTTTCTCCTTGCTTACCCTTCCCCTGGTTGGAGGTTTGAGTGGAGTTTCCTGGTCCTTTACCTGAGGTGTGTCCAGGAAATGCATTTTGATAGATTTTAAGGCCCGCATTTGGTGATGGTTGGGCAGGAGAGTCCACTTTGATCTCTTTGCGGTCAATGAGATCCTATATGTAGTGTTTTAGCTTCATGAATTTGATGGTGGTGTGTCCCTTAACACGATGGTAATCACAGTACTTGTTGTCTTTATACCAGGCAGGCTTAGGTTTTGAGTCATCAAATGGTTGCATTTTTTGGGTACATGACTTGGTTAGCTTGGACCATTTTGTGGAAGATGACATCTATGGGTTTACCCAAGGGGGTAAACATGCATTGTGGTGCATTCTGAGTGTGAGGCCTTTGTTGTCCATGTGGGATTGATATAGTGTTCATCTGGTTCACAGGACCTTGGTAGTTGGGTTGATATGATGTCCCTAGAGGGGGATAGATAGTCATGCCTTGAGGGCATATGTTTTGTTGGTACATCAGTTGGTGATATGTGGGAGTGGGCTGTTGATACATGGGAGGAGGTTGAGGGTATACTGGCAGTGCTTGCTGATAAGTTTGGGTAGGCATGTTGGGACCGGCCACCATGACCTGAATGTGTTTGGTATCAGTGACTCCGTCAGTTACTACATTCTTGTTCTTGTTCCAGTACTGTGATTGATCATAATTATGTTTGTCAGGCTGGGATTCTTTTTAGTGCTTGATGGCACCATCTTCTATGAGACCTCGCTCGAGATCCATGCCTTTGATTCTAATGTCTTGATAAGTTTGTATACAATTCATGCGCATATGATAGGCAAGCTTAGGATGGAGGTTGCTAATGAAGATTTTGATAAGATTTTGTTCAGGGGTTGATAGGACAACCTCATAGTAAGCCCTTGCCAGCACTGAAGGTAATCAGCCAAGCTCTCTCCTCCCTTCTATTTGGAATTACATAAATCAAGGAGGGATAGTTCATTCTCTATGTTGTGCGTGTATTGGGCCACAAACTTCTCTGATAGCTCGACGAAAGTAGAGACTGTGCCATCAGGGATTTTGTAGAACCACTCAAGAGTGGTCCCTCCTAAGCTTTTGGGAAATAGTCTCATGAGGACATTATCGCTATAGGCCACTTCTTGGCATGCCATGTAGAATTATTTCACATGGCTCATAGGATCTCCCTTCCCCATATATTTATCAAACTTTAGTGTTTCAAAGTTCTTGGGGAAGGGTTTTGCAGTGATAGATCGATAAAACAGGTAAGGATACACCTCTTCAAACTTGAATTTTTTAGCCTCAATCCCTACTTTTAGCTATTTGAGAGCGTTCTTTATTTATTCCCATTCATGAATGATTTGTGGGGGTATATTATTAACCCCGATTGCATTGGTTCCCTAAATCTAATATGGATCAAATGGTGAATATGGGGGATTTTGTGGGGGATATTGTGGTGTTTGATATGATGGTTGTTGGTTAGCATAGATGGGCTATTGTGGTGGAGTCTGGGGCTGAGGGGAATATTGCAGTGGAGGAGGTGGCGGTGCTTGATAGGGTTGTTGCAACTACTGGAAGTATGCTTGTATTTGTTGAGGTGTTGGATAAGTGGGTTGAACCTATAGCACACCTGCATAGGGTGGAGGATAGGTGTTCTGCGGTGGAATACCCCTAGTGGTTGTAGCGAGGTAATTGGTGTTATTGGGAACACTAGATTGTTGTGGTGGTGGAATGGTTTGTGATGCAGGGGAAGATGGCATGGCTAGGTAGTTGGAAAAATGAGTTTGTTGTTGCTGCGCTGGTTGGAGAATAGTGTGCATGTTAGTGAAAGGATTAGTGAGCTGCAGTAGTGGTTGTGTCGTGAAGGGATTTTCCCCCTGCATTTTTGGTTGTGTCTGCTAGCTAGTTTGGATGATTGGTTGTGCTGCTGCAAAGGGGTTGGTTTGTTGTTGTTGTTCTTGGGATGTGAATGGGTTGGCATTTTTTTGTTGCTATTGTTGTTGTTGGGCTTGTTTTTGGATAGGTTGTTATTGTTGGATTGGTTGTTGTTGTTGGATAGGTAATTGTTGTTGGATAGGTAATTGATGTTGGATAGGTTGTTACTGGTGGGTAGGTTGTTGTTGTTGGATTGGTGGGATGGGAATTTGTGTTATGGTGAAGGGATTGGTAGATGTTTGTGGCATGGGAGGATTTAGGATGAATTGTGTTTGAGGTAGAACCGTTGGCATACATTACGGTTGCATTGCTAGTGGAGAGAGGAAGATGGACCCTTGCATAAATAAGGGTTGGTTGGTTATAGGTGTTAGTATGTGGCATACCTGTGGTGAAGTGTGTTGGTTGCTGTGGGTATGTGGTGGAAGAGAAAGGTGGAATAGGCATGGAGATTTGGGTGCTTTGATGTTGCGAATTGGGTGGTGCCTTTTGAATGGGCTGAGTGGTGATGGGTGGAATGGTGGTTTGCTGGGTGCTGACTGGTGGTGGTGGGAATTGTGCTACAAATGTTGGGAATGCTTATGAAAGTGGAGTGACTGTGGATTGAGGAGGTGTAGGTGCTTGCATAGTGATAGGAAGTATTGTTTGTGCTACTGATGTTGGATTAGGAGGCAGGGCTCCCGAGGTAGGTGAATGTGTTGTGTGCATGATGGAGGGTGGGATGGAAGGTTGGACTACTTGTGCAATAAGAGTTCCCACCTGTAGAGCTCACTGAAGTGGATCAAAAACATCATTTATAGTGGGATGATAACATTCCCCTGGAAGTGCCATAGGTCATGTGACAAGTGTGGGTATAATCCAAGGTGGGAGTTGAAGTCCTTGTTGTTGAATTTCTAAGAGTACCTTACTATTGTTATGTCCACTCATGGCGTTCACCATGTGGACATGCCTTGCATGATTGATAAATGTCTCTATGGTACTCATGGTGGGAGTCTCATTAGTATCTACCCAAATGTGCTCAATTTGTTCACTGGGATGAGGTGCATAGGTTGTTGGCAAGTTGACTCCTAGAGATTATATGGCTTATTTTGTCTTTTCATTATGGCAACAAAGTCATATGAAGTTTTCACAGTAAACTATGAAGTGGAAAATTGACTAAGTATACAAGATAGAATAGAACAGTGACTTGCAGTCGATCAGGGCATCAACACACATGCGTACGATCACCTAAGGATATGCGTGTTTAGAATTAAGCTCTATGGTATGTTATTATGCTTACCCTATACATGCATTGTATGGAATGGCAGTACGGACAAGTTACAGAAAGAACAAGTCCACCAGCAGTCCAGAATACAGAGTATGAGGCCGACCTCATTGTTTTGATTAGTGTGTAATCTTTTGATATGTAAAGGCTAAGTGCCTATTGTAATAAGATTGTAAGAATGTATTAAAAAAATTTGTAAACACGCTTAAGCCAATTTTTTTGGAAGCATTGTGTATTATGTTTTTGGGCCGACTAAGGTCATGTTTATAGTCGTGTCTATTCAGGCATAAAGATATATATATATATGTAATGCAAAGATACATTTGAAGTGTTGTTGAAGAAGTCAGAGAAAATGTATAGCAGAGAAGTATGAAGATATTAGTATGAAATAGAGCACTTAAAGAATTTAAGATCATATGTGCATAACTGGAATTGATCAGACATTTGTGTCACATACAGTAGTTCATCTTTGGATATAGTATATATCTATTCTCAGGAGGTTGTAGCCTTCTTTCTCTTTGAGTAGTGAGATCTTGGAAAGTGAGTGCTCACCCCTAACAAGGTTAATTGTAAAAGACTCCTAACAAGGTCAGACCCTTAACCAAGTCATTGTACTCATATTGTAAAGACTACTTCTAACAGGACAAAGGAACTTTAACAGGTTCATTATACTAGTACAATATTTGTGGGTACTAATTCCCACTGGGGTTTTCCTCTAATCAAGGTTTCCCCATAATCATATCAAGTGTTATGTGATATTATGTTATGCTTCATTGAATGTATATTTGATTTATGTTTAAGTTGTTGAAATTGAATAATAAGCTAAGCACTGATTCACCCCCCCCTCTCAGTGTTTCCAACAATTGGTATCAGAGCCTGGTCCTCAGAGAGATAAGTTTAACCACTTGAAGAGATCATGGATTCAGCAAAAGTCAAACATCTAAAAAAGAATCTTGAAGCATCCCTTGAAGATCTAGACAGACTTGAGAAAGAAAATGAAGAACTCAAACTAAAATTTGATGGCTCACAAATGCTTATCAAGAAACTAAGGAAAGAACTAAAAGATTGCTCCAGCAATGATTTGAAACTGAATGAAGAGAACAAGTCCCTGAAAGATAAGATAGAAGAATTGAATGATCAGTTAGTTGATAGCTTAACAACTATTGAAGAGAAGAACAAAGAAAACAAATAGTTGGATGATGAACTCATGCAATCCAATTTGATAATCTTGGAATTGGAAAATATCAAGAACAAAATTGAAACTAAATTATCAGGAGCAAAAGACAAGATTGATAAACTACACACAAGTTCTGATCTGATTCAATCATAGCTCTATGCACAAAATTTAAAAGGTGACACCACTAGTATGGGATATAGTTTATCTCAAATTGAGACCAACTCATCACAAGAAAGAAAGAAAGCTCTAACAAAATCTTCAGAAGAAAAGAAAACTAAAAATCATGAAGAAACTAAAGAAGAAGATAAGCACAAGGTAGTCAACCATATTTGCTATGCCTGTAACAAGCATGGTCACTTGGCAAGAGATTGTAAGAATGTAAGACCCTTCAATGGTTACTACTACTTATGTAACAAATTTGGTCATAGGGCTATTCATTGCAGAACAAATCAAAGAAATCAGTCACAACTAAACCAAAGGAATCAAACTCAATTCAATCGGAGAAATCAACCTCAAAGAAACTTACAGAACATTACATGTTAGATATGTAACTACAATGGACACACAACAAAATAATATAGCATGATGAACAACACCAGAACTCCTATCATCTGTCACTCATGTGGAAAAGGTGGACACATCTCAAGGTTTTGTAGATCAATAACAAAATGACAAGAGAATCCCAAGAAATCTTTATTTGAAGAATCAGGAGAAGTTAAGTTTGTGGAAGCTAAAGCTAACTCAGATAAAATATGGGTTGAAGTAAAGAAGGATATTGAAGAGAATAAGGTAGTAGATGCATCCTTAGTGGACACACCTTCTACTTCTGGATAGTTGACCCTCATGGTCTTAGGGGGAGCTATTTTAGCTCTGAACCCCTGCATGGCTGGTGTAGTCACCTCTGAGTATGTGCCTTTACATTCATACATGTGATCATGGATTAAGGCTGTATGCATTCACGCATTGCCCTTACTTCATTCAGAACAAAGTTTGAAATTCTCTATGTAAACCACTTTACAGCAACAAGCATTAAATGCAATTGATCATTATATAATTGGTAAAAGATCTAAAAAACCTTACTTTGCATTTGAGTTAGAAGCAATCAAGAAGTAGACAAGCATTGAGCATTAAAGCACTATGGTTTTAAGGATAAATTGGTTTGTGAACGGATTATCAATTGGAATAGAACCCTAGCAGATGCCCCTTTTCAGAATCATTGTGAAACCTTATTTAACCTAGTTGGAAGTAAGTATGGAAACCCCTATTGTATTTGACATTGCTGAGAGGAAGCAATTTGTTTTCAAGAAACATCCACTCAAATCCATACTAGATGATGTCGAAGTAGCATTCTCTAGAACCCCGCTTGGATTCGTTCATGTAGAAGACATCTGTGCATATGTCTATTGCAAAAAGGAAATTGTTGGAGACAATAGAATTACATCTCTCATGGGTTCTATGATGAAAGTAGATTATACATTCAAGAATGAATACGTGCATCTCACTAATAACCCTATCTTTGAGTATTCCAATGCACATGAATTCTACGAGCCAAAATGGGTCAAAATATTATTGAGCAGAATACATGATGACCTCTACTGGATTGGTGAAGTTCCTGTCCACATCACTACTAATCTAATTCATGAGATGACTAGACTACCCAAGACTGGACCATTTCTTCCAACTGGTAAAGATGTTAAGAAAAAATTTGAGCAAGCATGCTTGTCAAGGAGTTATAGGCATGGTATGACAATTGATCCCATCAAGGAAGACAACATTAAGCTAGTTACCATGATACTAGGTTATAAATTCTAGCATGCAAGTAGACTAAACAGTGTATCTGCAGCCACTGTCTTAGCAGCAATAAAAATGGTGAAAGACAATACTTAGTACAACCTATGTGAGATTTTGCACGCTTAATTAATTGACAACATCCGGGCTATCAAGCATGAAAAGAGAAAGATATTTAGGTTTGGGTCACTGATCATATATATTTACTTCCACATAGTAGGAAAGGTTGCAAATCTCTACCTAGATAGAAGCAAACCCACTATGTCACAGATTTCACTTAAAGCCACATCAGAAAGTAGTGTGAAGGATTCTATGGATATAGACATCAAGACATTTAGAATCAAAATGCAGAAGAGATTCAGGATACCTGAGAAAATAATTGAGAAGTACAAAGACACCATATGCTTCATGGTGGAGACTGGTTATACTTGTATGGAGGAATTTGAGCCTAGGATGAAATGGATTCACCCTCTTGGTTATGAAGTAGAAGAACATGTTTTGGAAGGCTATGCACAAGTTCTCCTATCTGCCCCCAAAGATCCCAATGAACCTAGATGGGGCACTTACAGGGAAAAGACAAACCAAGTTGATTCTATCCTATACAGTACTGAGAACAAAAGAAAGGCATCTAGGATTACCTCAAATATCCTAAAATTTCATGGTGTTACACAAGAAGATCTTGACAAAGCTAGAGAAGCTAAGATAGCCAAAGAACTTGAGAAGAATCCCACAGAAGTTAAAATAGAAAAGATTGATGATATTCCAAAGAAGAAGAAGAAGAAATCAAATGAAGATACATCTATGCCATCAGCCACCATTGATCTGGATGCATCTCCACCATCAGTACCTAGCAAGAAGTCTAGAGAAAGGAAGTAAGCAAGCACCTACTGGTCATCCATCCTCAAGAACTACAAGGAGCAAGGTAAAGAACACTCAAGCTCCTCCTAAGGTAGGTTTCAGACCTAGCCTTAATGTCTTAAGGAATGAAATTATCAATGAAGGAAGACTAGAGTCTCTCAAGAATATATATGACAAATATCAAGAGATAGAAAAATCAGAGAATCATTCTATGATCATCTCTCGTATGATTAAGTTTAAAAGGACTGTATTGGAACTTAATACTGTCATACCAGACAAGGTATGCAATATACTTGATATGTTGAAGAGGCAAGAAATTGAAGAGGATATGAGGATAAGAGAAGAAACATTGGATAGTCTTCTCCCAGTGTGCTAGCATGATGAAAAAGTCATTTTGTTCGATTTAGTAAAGCCGCACCTAAGAACCAAAACAAGAATACTTCATATCATGAACAAGGAGTATGATTTGGTTGGTGAAGAGACTCATAAGGCATTTGAGAAGGTATTTATGGATAGACATATGTAACCATCAACAACGCCTACAACTAAGGAAACTCCAGTCCCTCCTAAATAAGTTGCAGAACCAGCAATTCAGAATGCACCTAAGACAGGTCCACAGGTTTTAGCTCCCTCAGTCTCAATAGCCTCTGATACAGCAAAAGATTGAGGGGATACTATAGTGATTGATGATATCAAAATATCTATGACCTCTTTTGATAATGACATGGATAAAGTTGAAAAAGCATTTATGAACTCGGAAGAGACAGAGAAGGTATGCACTAATGACACATCCTTACAGCAAGATGAAGTTCCCTCAAATGATTCAACAGATTTGAAAAAAGAGAAAGATAATCAAACCAATGAGATACCAGCTATGGAGATCCCAATTAAAATTGAATACATGGATACTAGTTAGAATACCATATTCACACCATCCATTCAACCATCTAAATCATTGTTGTCAAGTTTAACTCCTGACTCAGCAAGTTTGGATGCTTGGGGAGAAGAAGACCTGATCAAGATTAGTGTCCTAGCCATGGAAAAGGCCAAAGAAAAATAGTTTATGAGAAATCCCCTGCTCCTAGAATCACTAAACATTTTGAATGATCTAGTGCATACAGATAAGAAAGTAGAAAAAATTCAATCAGTTGATGATGTAGACAACATACTAACAAGCTTCAAAGCACACTTTACAAGCTTAGTAGACTCAGCCACAAGAATTGTAGAAGATGAGTATAAAAAGGAAAGGTTGAATCAACTAGTAAAGAATTTTTCCTTAGATATGAAGTCTTTGAAGATTGGTCAGTCTATGTTAAAAGAGTTGGCATCTAAAGGCAGAAAAGTAATAGCCAACTGCATGGACAGGGTGAAATTGATGACTGAACATATCAAGAAGATGGAGGAGGTAGATATATTGGTTGAAAATGTTAGTAAATCAGTCGAGACATTCACACAAGACATGAACATCTGCAAAAATATCTACCAAGGTCAACTGGACAAGATAGAAAAATCCAAAATGGAGATCAATAAGATAAGGATCAGGCAGACAAAGCTGAGAAATGCACTTGCACCCTCCTTAGCAGTTCTAGATGAGAAAATCAAACAGATTGATGCCACCATTGTCACATATGATCAAGGTCCCTGCATGGACCTGATGAAAATGGAGAAAATCACCTATGCTCTATGCGCCCATCTCTAGACAGTTGATGCAATGAAGGCATTTTGGCAGCAAGAGATAAAGAATCTTCAAGTTGTATATCCAGATGTATATATGGAGTAAGTATCTAGAGACTTATAGTTTTGTCACCTTTGTCATTAATGTCAAAGGGGGAGTAATGAATGTGTGAGGAGAAGTGTATGAATATGTAGTATATATTATAAAGTATAATGATATACAATTTTTTGGGTGTTAGTCAATTTTGAGTAACTTGGCCACATTCCTTTGTTGCCATTAATGAAAAAGGGTGAGATTGTTGGAAATTTGACTCCTAGAGAGTATATGGCTTATTTTGTGTTGTCATTATGGCAACAAAGTCATATGAAGTTTTCACAGTAAACTATGAAGTGGAAAATTGACTAAGTATAGAAGATAGAATAGAACAGTGACTTGCAGTCGATCAGGGCATCAACGCATGTGTAAACGATCACCTAAGGATATGCGTGTTTATAATTAAGCTATATGGTATGTTATTATGCTTACCTAATACACGCATTGTATGGAATGGCAGTACGGACAAGTTACAAAAAGAACAAGTCCACCAGTAGTCCAGAATATAGAGCATGAGGTTGGCTTCATTGTTTTGATTAGCATGTAATCTTTTGATATGTAAAGGCTAAGTGCCTATTGTAATAAGTTTATAAGCATGTATTAAACATTGTTGTAAACACACTTAAGCTAATTTTTTTGGAAACATTGTGTATTATTTTTTTAGGCTGACTAAGGTCATTTTTATAGTCACGTCTATTCAGGCATAAAGATATATATATGTAATACAAAGATACATTTGAAGTGTTGTCGAAGAAGTCAGAGAAAATGTATAGAAGATCAGAGTGAAGATATCAGTATGAAATAGATCACTTAAAGAAGTTAAGATCATATGCGCATAACTAGAACTGATCAGACATTTGGGTCACATACAGCAGTTCATCTTTGGATGTAGTGTATATCTATTCTCAGGAGGGTGTAGCCTTCTTTCTCTTTGAGCAGTGAGCTCTTGGATAGCAAGTCCTCACCCCTAACAGGGTTAATCATAAAATAATCCTAATAGGGTCAGACCCTTAACCAGGTCATTGTACTCATATTGTAAAGACTGCTTCTAACAGGGCAAAGGAACTTTAATAGGTTCATTATACTAGTACAATATTTGTGGGTATTAATTCCCACCGGGGTTTTCCTCTAATCAAGGTTTCCCCATAATCATATCAAGTGTTATGTGATCTTGTGTTATGCTTCATGGAATGTATATTTGATTTATGTTTAAGTTTCTGAAATTGAATAATAAGCTAAAGATTGATTCACCCCCCCCCCTCTCTCAGTTTTTCCAACATAGGTGACCATGGTGTTGGTGTGTTCAATCGCGGGATTAGATGAAATAGCTGCAAGATTAGGGTCCATGTCCTTCCTATTCTTAGTGGCTCATGTAATAGGTGGAATGAAATGACTACCCTAAGGGGATATGAGATGCAAGATGTAATGCAAGGATGTGCCTAGGAAGCTAAGGATGATGGTGCTAGGATTAGGATTTTAGATGATGCATCTAGGATGATGAGTATGCTCCTAAGGATGACATGGTGTATGCAAGGATTAAGGGTTTCTTTCCCTAGTGTAAGATCAAGTGGATGTGATTGTCTACCTAGGATAGACTTGTGGTCTTTGGCGGATGGGATTCTCTATCAATGCAAACCAACCTTTTGATCAAGGTGATGAGGTTGCAAAGGAAAAGGGGATTATCCTAAACAATGCTTAGTTTAAGGACAATTAAGGATGGGGTTTCGATTAAGATGTAGGTTCTAAGAAACTCAAAATGGGATGCAATACCAAGTGAGGGATGCGATTAAGGATGATTTCAATGATGATTAGGATGATGCTAGGTTAACTAGGATTGGATTGGGTTATGATGGATTATGCTAGGATGAGTATGTGGTGTGTTTCTAAAGATGAAAACCTAAGGGAGGTCCTAAAAATGCATGCTAAGTGATCCTAGGAAGAGGAGGAATGGTTGTTTGTTGTGGTAGACTAGCTATTCATATTGCTCAAATGTGACAAAAGTAACATTTAGACGATATTTTCCCATGAAACGAACAACCTTGTTGTTGTATACTACTTTGTCAAATTTTTCTTGTGTATGAATTTATTGCTTAATGAAATCAACAATGTGTTTGTACTTGGAAGCCTCTCAGGTTGCATTCTTTTTTTCTCTATGCACGGGGGGTAATAGAGTTTTTACCTTCTTATGCTTCTTGGAATCGGTCATGTCCTATAAAAATATTTGATTTTGGATGAGCAATTGAAGGTTTTAGGACATATCTCATAAAAGATCAGATTTTGAAGGTTCTGGGAAATTTTGAAGCTCACGGTAGTCTAAAAAAGGATGGTGTTTTGATGATTTGGAAAAAGCTTGATCTCTATCTGATTTTCAATAGATTCATTCTATGGCAAGAACTAGTTTCACAGCAGTCAAATCATAAAATAATAGGCATGTGTCTTGAAAACAATCCAACAAGGGACAAAGCAACCTTGAAGGATACAAGAAAGTGTGACAAATTTAATTTGTTGTGTATTCCCTTCATGTTTTGGATTTTTCAATGTTTTTCAAACACTTCAAACATAAATCTACCTAAGAAATTGGCTTTGCATGAAATATTATAGGCCCATTGCTTGGTATTCCTTCATCTCACACAACAGTGTCACCCTCGAAAGGGTGCCCATGGTTTTGCCTTTTTCCAGGTATTGTTGTCGTGCTACGAAGATCTCTTTCACAACACAATACCTTGGGATACATATGATGGGAATCTTGGGGGGAGATTCTTCCCTCCCCTTGCACTATAAAAATTCACCATTCAGAGGTGAATCAGGTAGCTTCTATGCCTAGAGTGTTTAGTAAGGGTCTCCGTTTGATTGTATCCTCTATGTCTGTGCAGGCATGATTTAGGCGTATAGCCCCATAGAGTGTCTTGACAAAAGTGGTCACATAAATGTGATTGAGACCACAAGGCCACACTTAAGTTAGACAAGAGCTGAGTATAAGCTCAAATTCCAATCGACTCCTGAGGCTTTAACCCCAAAGAGTAAATTTTGTTAACGTGAGTTGGAGTGGTATGGCTTACACCTTGTTCTCACATGGGTCATTCCTGGGAGATTTTTCCATCAACCGGCAGGCCCATCTACAAGATTAAATTGAAAAGAAAATTGGATTGGCAACAAAAAGGAGTCTGGATTTCTGATTTTCCCACAAGGGGAAAAGAGCATACTCCCCTATCCAGTATCACTTTCTCCACAAACACGCAAGACAAGATTAGTTCATTCCTGAAAGATTTAATTGTTTAACACAAAGAAAATGCATCTAGATTTTTTATCTTCCCAAAAGGGAAGAGAGCATAATCCCCTAACACTTTCTTTGGATTAGACAAAAATATCTTTCTAATTAGTCTAGGTTCCTAAGAAAATGATAACAAACACGGTCATTTGGTCAATTTAGATTTGAGGCAACCTGCAAGAAAAACGTGAGTAGTGTTTTGAATTCGTGTCTTTGGAAAGTATTGTGGCAACACAACTAGTTAGTAGTTTCAGAAAATTAGCCTTTGACAAGCATTGAAAACACCAAACCACTCAAAAAGTTGTTTGATCATTACAAATAAAAGTCTGACAGAGCGCAGACACTGGTTCAGGGCGCAGACGTTGATTCTGTGTTTTATCCCAAAAATGACAGAGACAGTAAAATAAACCAGAAAACATAGAGAATTAGAAAAGATGTTATACCAACGTAGATGCCGATCTATGAAACATAGCTACCAAACAGTGATTTGCCTAAACCAACATTTTGGCGCAGATGCCGAAATATGAACCAGCATTTGCGCAGATGCTGCTATACCTGTAAGGCCACAAACACAACAAATACAGAAAGAAATAGTTATTTTTCTTTCTCTCTTAGCTCCCAAATCAACCAAAAACCTATGTTAAGATTGCTTAAAATTTGATTTTCTTTGATGATTCATCAAGAAATTGTTCCCTTTTAGTTAAATTTTGACATTATAACTGCTTTTAAAATTGATTTCTGCTAAAAAGATAAAACGTCAAAACACCAAAAGCAGTGGGAAAAATATTGGATCTTGACAAATGAAAAGTTAGGTGTGTTAATCTCAAGAAAAACAATACAACACGGAGATGCTAATTCAGGTTTTGTAGACGCTGGTTTAGTGAAGAGGCTGAATGACAGTTCAGGAAGTTTTGACATTTGCGCAGACGCCTCTGTGTAAATCAAAGACACCAATCCATGAGTTTGGAAAAATGTGAGAGAAAATGACAAGAAATTAGAAGGATTTTAGGGACATGGGTCTCACTGGGCGTGCTAGAATGTGTATGAGGAAATCTTCAACCTTTTGGGAGCAAGCTCAAACATGAGAAGTTAGCGGGTTAGCACATATGATTTAAGAAATAAGCAAGAACCAACAAGACATCATCATAACATCAGATTGAGCTAAAACAAGCTATTGCACTCTATAATACTTGTTTGATTTGCTCTTTTAGATTGATTTTGAATGTGCTCTCTCAAACACAAATGAAATGGATCCCCAATGCAATGCAACTATGGATGCACGATTGGAAACAAAGAAGAGATTCAAGAGCTAGTATGAAGAACTAGTCTCAAATTCTTCTCAAATATGACGTCTAGAACTATGGAAATGATATGCAACATGCAAGATAAAAACTATGATTCATTAACCATTAGCCTAGCATGTAATTTCTAAATGATTTAATCATAAAAGGCATGAAACTAGAAATGAACCTCTAAAACTAAAATACCATAATAACATTGCAAGAATGAGAGATGCAAATACAAGAGGAAAAGGCCTCTATTTATAGATTTTTGGGAGAGAAGAGGAGGGCTTGAATGAGGTGGCACCTATGTGGCATCCACATAGGATCCACATAAGGGACACATAGGCTTGTAAGGGATGGCTATTTTGGAGTCAAACATAGCATTAAATATTTGAGTGGCTCAAGATATTCAAGTGGAGGACAAATTTGTAAGAGTATTTAAGAGGAATGGGTGACCATTTTGGAGAGAATTTTTACACATGTGTGAGCATTCCATTAGCATTAAAAGGGTTAGAATCACCCTTTTAAGTACGATCAGAGGATAATTAGGCGGGGAAGTATGCTTAGGAAGTGAGGTGATGGGTGTAGAGTAGGAATACGGTAGGCCTCTAGATTGGATTAATAGGTCTCTAGGTAGGGTTTAGATTATAATTCAAATTAGATTTGAATATATCCTAGCTTAGAAGAATTAGGGATATGGAGGATTTTCAATAAATATCAATTTATTAATAAGGGGGATTTTGTGAGGCAAATGTATTTAAATAAAATACATTAGGATAGTATTTAAATTATTGATAAATACTAGCAATGAAACTATTTAATTGATTAAATTAAATAGTTAGATGAATAAAAGTGAAATTAATAATAATAATAATAATATTTTTGGATGTCTACACTCAGTAACTAACTTCGTTCACTGTTCAGTGCCTAACTCATTCTCGGTGCTCAGTTACTGAAACCGACTAATAGAACTCTATATTGATTGACTCTGTCTAGCTCGGTAGAGTAACTCTTTTCAGTCATAACTTAACTCTTTCCAATCTCCAACTTAAAAAATCAAATGTATTTATTTGATAACATCAAATATATAGTAGCAAACAACTAGTTCAACATTACTTCATCATTATGTGATTTATATTTGTCACCCATTTAACTTCTCCTTCTTATGATATGGTAACTCAATAAAAATTAGTAATCAATTTCTTGACATCAATGAAAAAATAACAACTGATCTAATCATTTCTACAAACATGTATACCTATTATCACTCTGTCTTCATCATCTCCATCAGTTGATTAAAAATCTCCCTATTTGGCATTGATGGAAACACTATAGTATTACTATAGCAATTGATGATGACAATTCTCAATACTGTCAATCTCTGTCATTACTCCCTCTGAGTTGATAGTTATGTTTCTGATCATCAAATTGTTCATTGTTCTACCTCTTGGATAAATCTTCTAATCCTGTAGCATACATTCTGATTCTCCTTCATGAGTAAATAGTAGCAATTCATTCTCTTCCTCTTTCATCAATATCTCCCTTATGGATAAATGTCATCAATTCATTCTCTCCCTCTTTGACAACAATGCCAAAAAGTCATACTCCTGAAAAATTGTTTCAGCAATGGATTATACCTTACATGTACAAATATTCATTGCATACAAAAATCTCCACACAACTTCAGGAATTGCCTAAAGTGTGCCATACTAACATCAATTCAAGAATAGATATTCTAATAAAGTATATAATTGATGCAACATGTATCATGCTCCTTAGTGAATATTAGATTGGTGAAGAACCCCTAGTTTACCTCTATGATACTCAATAGAATCCTTCTGTAGTGGATTTGTAAAGATATTAGCTAGTTGTTCCTTTGAATTCACATGTTCCAATACCACATTCTTCTCTTGAACTTGTTCTCTCAAGTAGTGATACTTGATAGAAATGTGCTTGGTCTTTGAATGCATAAATAGGTTCTTTGATATGTTAATAGCACTTGTGTTGTCACAAAAATTAGTTATAGTATGTGAGATAATCTCTTGCATACCTTCAAGTAGTTGTTTAATCCAAACAATGTTCTCACAATTCATGGCAGCAACAACATATTCTGCTTTGGTAGTAGAATGTGAAATGCAACTCTACTTCTTGCTTAGCCATGTGACCAATCTTTCACCTAGAAAGAATGCTCCTCCACTAGTACTTTTCCTGTCATCAATATTTCCAGCCCAATATACATTAGTGTAGACTTGTAGATCAAAAGTACCTTCTTTCTTGCACAATAAACTAAAATATTCAATTTCTTTCAGATATCTAAAGATTCTCTTGACAGAAAGCATATGTGTTTCCTTAGGATTAGAAGAAAATATTGCAACAATCTCAACAATGTGTGCTATATCAGGTCTTCTATGAACAAAATACTCCAATTTACAAATCATGGATCAATAAAGACTATTATCCACCTCTTGTGTCTCATCTTCTTTTGACAATTTACATCCTGTCACCATCGGTGTTTCAACTGGCTTGGAATCTTCCATACCAAAATTTTTGAGGATCTCTTTGATATACTTATCTTGTGTAATATATATCCCTTCTGCAACTAGATGTATCCATAGACCTAGAAAGAACTTAATCTCTCCAATCATTGACATTTCAAATTCTTTTCTCATTTCATCAGAAAATGCCTTATATAAGGTGTTATTGCCTCTAAAAATAATATCATCAATACAAAATTCAGCAAACAAAACCTTGTTGTCAGTGTCACAATTCAAGTAAATATTATTGTTATCACATGTTCTTCAAAATCCTATTTTGATTAGATAAGAGTACAAACTCTCATACCATGCTCGAGGTGCTTGCTTCAAACCATAAAGAGATTTGTGTAATTTACATACCTTGTTCTTATTTGTGCTCTCAATGAATCCTTCAGGCTGCTCAATGTAAACTTCTTCTTCGAGTATCCCATTCATGATTTCATACTTGACATCCATTTTATAAAATTTGAATCCTTTGTAAGCCGCATAAGCTAGAAGTATTCTAACTCCTTCCAATATAGCAACAGGTGCAAAATTCTCTTCATAATCAATACCTTCTTCTTGTGCATAACCTTTGCAAACCAATCTAGCTTTGTTTCTGATAACTTCTCCATTCTCATTCATCTTTTTTATGAAAATCCATTTAGTACCAATAACATTTATATCCTTTGGCCTAGGTACTAAAGTCCATGTACTTTTATTTTCTATATAATCAAACTCTTCTTTCATTGCTTTCATCCAATCTTCATTATCTAGCGCTTCTTTAACTTTCTTTGGTTCAAATTTAGATATCCAATATGTATTATGTCTTACCTTGTTTTGTGTCATCATTCCAGCATCTTTATTTCCAATACTCTTGCTCGAGGAGTGGTACATCCTCACATATTTTGCTAAAATAGGCTCGGTAGGTCTCAGTGCTTCATCCTCATCACTTGGTTGTTGAGCTATATGTTCAGCTTCCTCCTCAATAGGTGCTCTTGGTAAGGTATCAGGAACATCAGGTTGTACATATACAAACTTATGATAGTCTTCAGGTTCCTTTTTGCTTTCTTCATCATTCTTTTATGCAAACTCATTGATTCTCACACTTTCACTTTCCACCATTTTGTTTGTAACTTTATTCAAACACTTATAGGCTTTACTCCTTGTAGAATATCTTAAGAATATTCCCTCATCCCCTTTAGAATCAAACTTTCCTTCTCTAGAATCTTTCAAGATATAACATCTACTTCCAAATTTTTTGAAATAAATCACATTAGGTTTGTGTTCATACCAGATTTCATAAGGTGTTTTTTTTGTACATTTCTTCATTTGTACTCGGTTCAATGTGTAAACAACAGTACTGGCTGCTTCTCTCCAAAAGTTTTGTGAAATACCTTTCTCAATCATCAATGTCCTAGCACAATAAAAAATAGATTTGTTTCTTCTCTTAGCAATACCATTTTGTTGTGGTGTCCTCGGTGCTGACATTTGTCTCTTATATCCATTTTCATTACCAAATAGTGTAAACTCATCGTATGTAAACTCACCTCCTCTATCTGATCTTAGACATTTCAGTTGTCTTCCTGTTTCTTTCTCAACTCTGGCCTTATACCACTTAAACATTTGAAATGCGTCATATTTTTTCTTTTAGAAACATTACAGACATCATTCTAGAATAATTATCCACAAATAAAATAAAATATTTGTCTTCATAGTAACTTTGAGTTCTTATGGGTCCACATTAATCAATATGCACTAAATCCAAAATTCCTTGTGTAACATAAGACTTTCTTGAAAAACTAGATTTAGTTATTTTACCCATTTGACATTCTCTACACATATCATTATTAGGTTTCTCTAATCTTAGTAATCCTCTGACTCTATTCTTTTTACTCACTTTGATCAAGTTGTCAAAATTAACATGACAGATCCTTTGTGCCATAACCAAACATCTTCAACTTTAGAAAATAGGCAACTCTTCATAGAAGTATCAAGATAAAATAAATTACCTTTAGATTGTTCTCCAGTAGCAATCAGACTCTCCTTCCTATAAAAACTTTCACCTTTCCGTGTTGAAATTCCATCCGGTGACCTGTTTTATTTAACTGTGCAACACTTGATAGATTATACTTTAAGCCTTCAACCCAATAAAATGTTGGAAATATATTGTAGGCTAGGTGACTGAGGAGGGGGGATGAATCAGGAACCAATAAAACTTCTTCACTTTTATCCTTTATTAGATTGTCTAATCTAATTGCATGAATGCAATAGAAAATGAATAAACATTCATAACATTTGACACAAGATATGGTGACCCATAAACCTTCCAAATAGAAAGTAAAACTAGGGTGGGGATGATATCCACAAGCTTTAGAACTACAGTAATAAATTTGGCCGGTTAAGGCTTAAAATGGACCAATCCTGATGGTCTTCCCTGTTAGGAGCAATAAGGTCTGTTAGGTCCACCTTGTAAAAGGATTTATACAATACAGTTAAGTATGCACTCTGCTAGGAGATTTGTAAAGGGCTGTTAGGTCCACCCCATTAAAGGATTTTGATTGATACGCCTATTAGGATGAACCAGTGAATGATCTTCTATGCAACTCTGATTTATTGAATAATATCCTTTGATGTAGAAATGATCACCTGACTGTGATAGATGAGTCTATGTTGTTCCTTTATACTATTGTAGCCTTCTAATCAATCTACCTCTTCATATTCACATCCATACATGTATTCAATGTTGTTCTAATGATTGACATCTTTCTTACTATCTATTTGGATAAACAAAATGTCTTACATATATACCTATCCAAATCAATTACCTCCACAAGTCAGATACTATCATATAAAATAGTATCAAATAATATGTACTAAGCCAACCCAATGCTAATACTCGGGTCTAGTAATCCACTTGGGTGATATACTGACACTCAGGTGATACAGTGAACTTGGCAACTCTGGCACTTGGTTGACACTGGGTTCTCAGTCCACATTGATCACTCAAAGATGGTATGCAACTTGGGTAACACTGGTGACTCGGTAGACACTACTTGGAACTAACTGCTTGGTCGACACTGCAACTGCTTAGCTTGATCTAATACTTGGGTCTAGTAATCCACTTGGGTGATATACTGACACTCGGGTGATACAGTGAACTTGGCAACTCTGGCACTTGGTTGACACTGGGTTCTCAGTCCACATTGATCACTCAAAGATGGTATGCAACTCAGGTAACACTGGTGACTCGGTAGACACTACTTGGAACTAGCTGCTTGGTCGACACTGCAACTGCTTAGCTCGATCAACACTACAAGTTGTTGGATTGGTTAACACTGTAACCATATGAATGACTACGTGTTTTGGCACTAATTGACAATATGTCTTTCCATAAGTTCTACATAAATAACACCACATCTTTTTTTATTCAATAGAATTATAGAACCTTTTCCTTTCATAGGTTATGGAGTATCTTACCAAATCTAACAAATCCTCCATCATGATTCTCCAAGGAAATAAAATTAAGTGTGTCACCAGTCATGTGATGTGAACAAACACTATCTATAATCCATGTTTCATTCTTACTTTTGATAGTAGGGCTCTTTCTTCTTCTTTGTTTTCTTCATCAGAATTGTCTTTAATAGAAACATACACAACTTGTTTTTCATCACTATCATATGAATCATCATCACTTAGGTCTTCATTAGAAATATGAAAAGATTTCTTACCTTTGTTTTTGTAGTCTTTGAATCTCCTGGATATGTTTTCTCTTTTGTCCTTATCTATGGTATCTTTCTTCTCCTCATTATCTTTCTCTGAGAAGTTAGATGAAAAATGAACAATCTTGTTACAGTTAAAACATTTCAAAGGTAACTTACCTCGATATTTTCCTTTGCTTCTTTGTAGCCTTCTATCCAACAAAGCTTCAAACTCTTTCTCTCTTGTTCTCTTCATATGCAGCATATAACTCTTCCAAACCACTCTGACAGTTGTAAAATCTCTCACTAGCACTGCTCAAATATCCTTCAATAGGTCTAGAGTCCTTAGAAATTCCAATCTTCAAAGATGACTTAGATGCAGACTCAACCTTAGATGTAGTAGGTAGACTATTATAAAAAACATTAATCTCAAATGCAACCATCTTACCAATAGTAGGATAAAGTGAAACATTCATTTGAGGAATGGACCTCAACTCGTGTATAGCATAACTCAATAGTAGGGTTCTCAACATTTTTCCTATTACATCTTCTTTTGTTATGGCTCCGCCAACTCCTCTGATAAAATTAACAATCTCCTTAAGTTGATTGTTGTACTGTATTATGTTTTCTCCTTCTTTCATTCTCATTGAATCAAATTTACCTCTTAGACTTTTTGATTTTGCCTTTTGAACATGTTGATCTCCACCATAGGTCAAAATAAGCTTATCCCATACTTGTTTTGAAGTAGTACATCCATCAAGTTCATCATATTCCTGGTCGGTAAGTGTAGAAACAATCTCAATCATCACTTGTGCATGTTCTTGATTTTGTCTTTGCTCACTAATTGTCAAAGGTGCAGTTGTCGACGCAACATATTCATTATCAAGAAGATGAAGTTTATATTATCATATACCAGACACATGCAATCTCATTCTCCTTTTCCATGTAGATAAATGTTCCCTATTCAACTTTGGTGCTTCCCTCTTATACATCTTTAGATCTTGACTCAAGTCCTTTTAAACTTAACACTTTAGAGAACTAGAGCTTTGATACCAATTGTTGGTCCACTGAGAGGGAGGTGGATTAGACAAAATCAAACTTAAATACTTAAAACTTAGCTCATTGATTCACTCGATAGAACTGAACATAATGATAATTGAGTCACCAAATAACTTAAACAACCATACATCTTATAATATGCAAATCAATCATTCAAACTTAGTTAACACCAGATTAAATGAGGAAACCCAATATGGTAAAAACCTCTATGGTAATTGTGACCCACAATCAAAATGTGGCCTTCTAAAGTGCACTCGGTTAAGAAATAATCCTGTTAAATATATAATTACAAACACATTTGCTAGATGTGACCCTGTTAAGGGATTTACCTCAGATTTGTTAATATCTTTACCCTATTAGGAGTGTCCTTGTTAGAGGAATTTAAACACTCTTTTGGAATGTCACCTACTTCTAGGATTTACAAATAGGACTATTAAATACACTCTTTTAAGAGATTTTTCTCTGTTACAAATGCTAATGAGAAATAGTAAAACTTTGATTTGTAAATGTAGAAACTACCTTTGCTTGGGTCAGATCCTTTATGCTCACATGAATACTGGCATCACGTACTCCATTTGTCTCTACTTTTAGACTGTAGATTTTTCTCTTTCTGCTTCTCTTTTTTGCTCGGTAACTTATGTTCTTCAGCTTCTCCAGCTTCTTAATTCAACTCGCTAGCATCATAGTCTCTATTTATTTATCATCCATTATATAGACAAAATTTTACCTCTTAATCTCCTTTCTTAGGTTTTCCATCATTTTTGCTCAGTTGTTTGATCATCTTCTTCACAAATCTCAGCTCAGTAAACTGTTTAACTTTTACCTCATAACTTGAACTTTTTCTTGGAATTCTAATAATCAAGTTTAATCACTTAAACTTTGCCTTAGATCTTCTCATTGAATTTTCTCACTCGTAGATCTTCTAAAAAACTTACTTTCATTCTTATGAACATATAGATCATCATAGATTTGTATTAAATTCAATCTTATCATCATTTTCAATCAATATCGTGTACTCGGTAAATTACCTTGAAACTCGGTAACTAACTTCCTTCACTACTCAGTGCCTAACTCATTCTCGGTGCTCGGTCACTGAAACGGACTAACACAAATCTATACTGAATGACTTTGTCTAGCTCAATAGAGTAACTCTTTTCAGTCATAACTTAACTCTTTACAATCTCTGACTTAATCAATCAAATATATTGATTTGATAACATGAAATATGTAGTAACAAACAACTATATCAACATTACTTCATCATTGTCTGATATGTATTTGTCACCCATTTAACTTCTCCTTCTTATGATATGGTAACTTAATACAAATTAGTAATCAATTGCTTGACATCAATGACAAATAACTACTAATATAACGATATCTACAAACATGTATACCTATTATCACTCGCTCTTTATCATCTCCAGCAGTTGATTAAAACTTTCAACATAGGTGTGAATGTCATCAATGATTTCCATTAGCAAACAAAAATTTTTATTGAGCAATGGGAAGTTTCCTTCCTTTGGGTGGTACAAATTCAGGATAAATCAAGTTTTTCATTGACACTTGTTCTGGTTTGTAATCAAATTCAATTTGGAGTACAATTTTGATGCCAAATGAGTGGCCTTTGCATGTATCATATGTTTTATATTTTACAATTTACACTTTATTTTGTATTTTTTAGAAACATATTCTTATTGGTTGACATAGGATACATGGTATGATTATTCTTTAAAGGGTGTTATCTCAATATAAGAGAACATTCTTTACAAGTAGGAGGATTATGGTTCAATTCTATCGTGCCCTAATATGAATAAATATGTGACCAATTGATAGAAAAATAATGACTAAATAAATTACTACCATGACTAAATAAATTACTTAGCTCAAATGCAGTCAGGGTGCCAAATAATTTTTCTTTAGTAAACTTCTTTGAGTCATATACCTCCTCGATCACCGAGATCTTATCAATGTAACTCTCTGGTATCTTTTCCATGAAATCTTCATTGATATTAGTTCCTCCTTAGTTATCAACTTCATTCTCAACTCTCTAAAAATATCTTTTAATATCTTCACCATATTCCATTCTAATATTCTCAATGTATTTTAGTTATAAGCTTCTTAGATAACTTAACCCTATCATTTCCTTCATAGATCTCTTTCATCTTTTCTCAAACTTCATAAGTAGTCTTCAAAGAAATAACCTTAGCCAATTCAGTCTTTGATAAAGCACTATTAATAGCATACTTTCCTTTTCATTCTCCTCGTATGCCTCTATTTCATCCTGAGTGTTAAGGCCATTATGAGGAAAAACATAGTTTTTTTCCATGTGCTTCATTCTTGTATCCAACAAAAACCAAATAACCTTTCATCTAATCTTTCCATGAACTTTAGTCTAATCCATAAAATGTAGGAATTTTCAATTTATGCACCATCTAGGGAACCAAGCTCTAATACCAATTGTTGAAAAGGCTAAAAAACTGAGAGGGGGGTGAATCAGTTATTACCACGCACTTTATAAAACTTTTTATTTGTCGATAAACTAATAAATAATAGAAATAAAAACTTTTGATTTCTCAGTTAAGCACATTAATTATTCACAGTAAATGTAAACATGAAACACAAAGAAACTGACATAGAGAACACCAAGTTTTATGTGGAAACCCAAAATAGGAAAAACCATAGAGAAGCTAATTCTAATGAAATGAAAATACCTATTAGGGTGACACCGGTCGGGAAAACTACCCTAAATATGAATAGGCTCATTGCCAATACATAAAAGCTCACTGCCAGAAAAGAAGCTCACTGCCAATACAAAGAGGTTCACTGCCAAGGTATATGAAAAGAGATTGAATCCATGACTGAGATGACCAACACTGTCATTCACACAAGGAATACACATATCTCCTGAAATATATTCACAATCACTTCTCATACAAACAATGCATAAGCCACACAAACAACATAAATTATCACTCTTCTTATACTACTTGATGTCACCCACCATGTCGGCCAAATTTTTTTGAAATAGGTTGCACCAAGATATTTCCGCAATGGTAAGGAATGAAATATGGACCACCTCAACAAATATAATTTTCCTCTCACATTCCAACACACAACACCTTCTCCAAGGCCAACAGTTCCAACGGTCATGATGAACACATTACAAAATAATTGTTGGGACCAAAACACGCTCTAAATGGGATCAACTCCAAATAACTGATCCACCATCTATTGCACACAATCATAGAACCAAAACTGAAAAAGATAAAGATAGATATTTGAAGCACATCTTTTAGTGAATACTTCTACCGAGATCCACATCCTATCGGTACAACCACTGATACCACCAAGAATATCGGTACACATCAACCGATAAAAGAAAAACATAAAAATGCATAGGATATGTTGGCATTAGTGATAACAGCATGAACAACATCAACTTCACATTCTAACACAAGGGCGACCCAATGTCTCCCCTGACCCACCTAGTTGCCCTTGTCTACCCAATGAAGACTCATATTTGGACATGAGGTCTAACTTAGTGTGAGGATGGAAAAAATGTATGTGGAATTAGGTTGGAATAAGAAAACACAAATGCGAGAGGCCACATATGCTAAAATGGGGCCTACATAAGCAAGACATTGTATAGGGATACAATTTATAACACTACAGTTTTTATCTCTCTTTCTCTCTTCATTTTACCCAAAACAATCACAAATAGTCTCCTTCTAAAATCTTGGAGGTTGTTCTATATAGCGCAACTTAGTCCCCCCCCCCATATCTAAAAATTCCCATAAGGCTATTTCTCTAATCAACAACTTTAGAGATCAACAATACTATTCAAAATTTTCATAATAATGGGAGAGACTGTTTGTCAATGATTACAATAATAATACACAATTAACAAAAAACATAATCACTCACTATAATCTCCTACATTCCTCAAAGCTCCATTCGTGTCAATTAACCAAATCTTTTTTGTCCTCTAATTCCAATGACCAAAGTGGACTTTTTCACTTATCATGGTATCTGTTAACACAAAAGTTTGCACCCTTGCCTAGATGGTGGTTAGCGACCTACAATTTGGGTGAACTTAAAACTACTACTTTTTGAGGAAAAGGGAGAAGGATATGCTAAAAGAAAAATGTAGAAAGGGAAATAGTGATGCACTAGATTGATCTACAGTTACTCTCCCTACCTATAATACACATAACATCAATAAAATCTAATCTACACATACCTTGACTCTATTCTACCCTTCAAAAACCATACATAGGCTACAAATAATGAAATGATGCAAATGAAATAACTTTCATGACGCAGAACCCATAAGCACATTGGATACAAAATACAAATTAGAAGAATAAAAGAGAAACATTCAACACCAGGCAAGAAACCTGCACAAGATAACTGAATGAAAAGATAAGGATTAACACAAATATTTTATTAACATATGGTAAAAGGAAATTATTTTTGCAGAGCATAACTACTACAAATGCATCAGAGAAGAACCCTTTACAAAATGTAAAATATTACCTTTTAAAGAGAATGTATAACTTTGAGTAAGACATTGGAGTTCAGACCTTACTTGGGTTGAGTCATAGAAAAAAAAGATCAGAAGAAATTAGATCTTATGAGAAAGCTAATCCTAGAAGAAAATCGTCACTCAAGAAGTGACAGAAGGAGTGACCGCAATGAATACCCTGCCAACCAATAGAATGACACATCCCTTGTTAAAAACATATCAGAATATATAATATGATGAAATGAAGAAACATCCTTGAGCCACCTCGAGCTGTAAATGAGCATGGATTAGTTGTAATAATTAGATCAAAACCCCTTGGTAGTAATTGCACCACTTGAGGGAGTAGACAAAACAGACAGGTCGATGAAAAGTAGTTGGAAACATAAATGCTTGGGCCCTGTCCTATCAGAAATAGATATTTCGATGAATCCTTGTGTTTGTTAGCACCAAAATGACCTCACTGATCATCAGGAAGACCTAAACTGATAATGAACCACCTCTTATGAGTAAAATGACCTGATGCTGAAATCCACTGACCATCAGGAAAGCACTCAACACTCCTGTCGATGAAACCTTTCATACTAGTTCTATGTTGCATCCTTTAGAAAGACATACCTTGATAACACTCATCGCGGTAGAATAAATCATTAGAGGGTACCATTCCTTCACTTTTGATTTTTGATGAACTTTGACATCGACGGGAGTTTTGTCGATGTCCCTTTGGATAATCGTTTCGTCAAGACCCAAAGATGTCTTTCCAAAACACTTCTTTAATCGTTGCCTCTAAACTGCGTATCAAAAATACCTATGTCGATGTAAAATTTGAGCTACCCTCCAAAAATATTTTTTTAAAAACCTCCACTAATGGAACCCATTGGCATAGCAAACCTTACTGAACTACACAAAATTTGCACGTCCGATACTATGACGACACTCACATCGACAAGACCTCACTGATGACATTTTTTCTTGGTGAAGTGGTCACTGACCATTGGGGTGACTTTCCCTGATGACACCCATTAGTGTAACTCATCCCATCAGAACTCTCAAAAAGGACACCTCTGATACCCGATGAAGAGACTCATCAGGGTGACCTACTCTGATAACTTCCATCGGGGAATCAGACCATAGAAAACCTCCCCGCCAATCGTTGATGACAATTGACATCGCCAATGCTTTTGTGGATGACATCCCATCAGAAGAACATGAAGCCAACTATCCCAAAATCCACCCCTCATCCCGTTGAACACACTTCTTGTGATTTTGGCAAGACCATAGACTTGTCTTGCCGAAATCGAGCCTTAGATCCCTGTAGAGCCATGCATGTCTATTTCGGTGTAGCATGAGTAATGTTTCACCAAAATACATGCTCTGAATTATTTTGACTGATCATCTCAAGAGATCTTCTCTATAGAGCCTTGTAATGGAAATATGATCTAAGGGTCTGATGGTGATCTAAAAAAAGGTCAACAGTATCTTATAGGCTTTTTCCAAATTAAGGTTGAACATAATATGCTTGAAAAAAAACATCCATGATGATTAAAATTGCAAAGCTTATTATTTTATATGCTTCCTTCAAAAGATAAATTAGTTGGCCAAGGTCCAAATTTAAATGCCACACACTATTATAGGTCAACCTCATAGCCTTGCAATATTTAGACTATACCATAATTTTTTACCATTCCACACTCTATCATTGTCCCCTTCATCTTATTATGTGTTGATCATTTCCTGGCCTTCATTTAGTCTTGGGATGCATTCACATACATCCCTATTCTTTCACACCTTAATTCTCCCCAGCTCTCTACTCCATGGTTTAGCTTGGGTTGGTCAATTTCCTATAACCTTGAATCATTGTTCATATGCACAAATTGGGCCTCAACTTTGACCCCTAATATTTTATCTTCACTAACACTTCTACATGAATGAAGTAGTAGGTTTGATCCCTAACACCTAATGATCCTTTGACATGCATTGAGAAATAGATCCTAACCTTGACCTTCATAATTCCTTGAGTGAATAAGCCCTCATATATTTTTTCAGAAAAGGGACATGACACTCAATGTCTTCTTTCTATCATCTCACATCATTGACTTGTTTAATTTGTTGATCTTGATAAGGATTAGGGAATGATTTTTCTACATGCCTTGATAAATTCTTGAGATAACATATCCTTCTACATAAAATCCTCCACCCATCTTGTTATCACTTACTTCATACCTTGTATCTATTTGTTTCAACATAATGAACAACATTTGCAATGCATGAGTGTGTTTTCATTTGTAATATAGTCCTTATAGGCCACATCCTTTTAATCCACTCTCGTTAACCCATAAATATTCAACATTTGTAATATAGTCCTTATAGGCCACATCCTTTTAATCCACTCTCGTTAACCCATAAATATTCCTATATATTACTAGTAATCCTCTTGGATATTGTTGTAATGTGATCCTGTTGTCATTAATGTCAACATACCTTGATTGATTAGATAAATTTCTATTTTGGTGCTTTGGTGATCTAGATTGGCACGCTCTAGATGTTGTGTTGTAAATGATCTATCTTTGGTCGTATTTATCCTGGTCCCATTCATATTGAAACATAATGAGATACATTCTTTTGGGTCTGGACTGATCTATAAATTGGTTAACATGCTTCAAATACAAAGTATGCATTGTAATGTGTAAATTCTATTCTTTAGCTTTGAATATTATGGTAATTGGGAAATGTGTTGTTTTGAGTGAGGAGTTTCTACGTGGTACATATTTTATTCCTTTCCACTGCATGAATGTTTTTTGGTGACCTAATTCAAAACATGCTTGGCTGACTTGGAAGATTATGAAGACATGGAATGGTATAAGTAAAAGATGATTCTATTTGATGTTGGTGTGTGTGCAAAGGATATGAATCTGAAAAGAAAAATTTTGATATTCTTGTGTATGCAAAAGTGTGCCACTGGAGGTAGAAAACCAATGGGTTCTTATAGTGTTACAGTTGGCAACAGTTATTTCAAAGGTGGATTTCCTTTTAATAATTCTCCTTTTGGCAGTGGGTCTTTTTATGTTGGTTGTGATAGTCGGGAAGTGAGCCCACCTACAGTGAGTAACTTGGCAGTGAGCCACCCTTGTAAAAATCACCTTAATCAGTGCTACCTTAACCAAAATTTCATTATTGAGAACTATAATTCTCTTTGGTTTTTCCCATCTTGGGTTTTCCACGTAAAAATCTAGTGCTCATTGTTTATGGTGTTCTTATGTGCTTTCGTGTTCATATATATTTAGATTATCTAATTGAATTAAATTTGCTCCAGATCGATTAAGTTTTTGAAAATTATTTTATGATAACTGATTCACCCACCCTCTTAGTTATTTGGATTTGTCAACAATTGGTATTAAATATTTCATTCCTTGAAGAAGAGCTTAACTTCTTGCGATAGATCTGATGGCACATAAATTTACAATTCCTGTGTTTGATGGATCCAACTACTATTTTTGGAAGGTGCATATGAGAGGTTACTTGATTTATCTAAGCTAAAATACCTGGAAAGCTATTGAGACAAAATATGTTGTACTGGAAAATGCTCCTACTACTCTGGATGAGATTTCAGTCTATGAAGAGAATGAAGAAGTGAGGTATGCAAAATCTATAGTGATTTATCTAAAACTAAGTTAACAAAGTTATTTCATTAAATGTTGCTTATGAAGTTTGGGAAAAGTTGAAATAAATATATGAAGGAAATGATAGAGTCAAATTATCAAAGAATTTGATTGCTAAGCATAGATATGAAAACTTGATAATGGAAGAAGGTGAAGATATAGCAAGCTACTTTCATAGAGTTGACAGTGCAGTAAGTGAAGTCAAAAATTAAGGAAGCACTCTAAAAAGTGAATATGTTATGGAGAATATTATGATGACTTTACTATAAAGATACAGTGACAAGATCTCAACTATTGAGGAATTTAATGATCTGAAGAAATTCACCAAAGAGAAACTCTTTAGCACTTTGAATGCTTTTGAGATTAGGAAATTTAGAAAAGAAAAGGTGAAATCTAAAACAACCTTTAAATCCATGAAGACCAAATATGATCCAGATAGTGACAGTTCACAATGAGTTGGAGGAAAACTTTAAAAGAAAAATAAAGAAATGTTCCAACAAATACAAAGGTATGTTACCTCTCAAATGTTTTAGATGTGGAAAGATAAGTCATTTAGAAACTAGGTGTCCAGAAAAAAAAGAACAAGACAAAAGTTTAAAATATTTAATAAGATGGCCTATTATGTCAATGAAAATGCCAATATATCAGATGATCAATCAGATCAAGAAGATTATTTATTTATTTGTAGAAAAAGATGAACCTAGATTTGATATCTATACCATTTGTCTGGAATCTAATGTTCACACTAAAACTATATTACATGTTAGAAGAAATAGATATGAATGGTTGATTGATAGTGGATGTTCAAATCATATGACTGGTGATAAAAGTAAGTTTGGATCCGTGAATGCATGAAGTTGTCATGCAAAACAAGTGGCCACCCCATGAAAAAAATATAAAATCACTAATAGCCTGATCGGGTTATTTAAAGTTTGAAATGACCTGATTGGGTTATGGCTTGATGAATACCAACACTAACTTATTCAAAACCCAATCAGATTTTGATGAAGTAAAGATAATTTTTTTCTTTACAAAACTCGATCAGGTTTTGAAGAAGTAAAGCAACTTTTAGTTTTACAAAACCCGATTGGGTTTTGTAAAACTTAAAATTCTTTTTTCCCGCAACCAAGCTCATTTTCCTATGATCAAAATGACATCTCAACAGCATTTAGAGGAAAAATATCCCAAAACCTAACCTTGTTCCATAGAGATTTGCATTTTCCAATCATTTTCACCAATTTTTGAAAATGCCACATCGTCGAAGAGGTAAGAAATTTATTTTTTATTATTTTTGTTTGAAATTGAATTGAAATAGGTTTTTTTAATTGATTTATTTTTTAATTAATTTTATGCTAGCTTCTCAAACCGTGGCCCAATGACAAAAAAAGAAACAACAAACTATTCTTGAACAACAACCACAATCAAACCCTCAAAATTTTTCCCCTCAAGAACAAGAAAACACTCAAAATGCTACCCCACAACAAGAAAACACTCAAAATGATGGTCCTCAATAACACCAACCATGTTGGTGGTGCATTCTTGATGACTATCTCTAGCCCTATTCCTCAGGTTGTTTTTGAACATATCTCTTGTTCTTATGTGGATGCTGAGAGTTCCTCCCCTTTGGCTTTTGTGACCCCTTCTTTTGAAGGGGTCACTAGGTTGGTTGGTGTTGTTGGTTCTACACCTGTTATGTCTCAAGATTGTGTTTCCTCTGATAGGGAAATGGTTTTTAATTTTTCTTTACCTGGTGAGGGCATTTATGGTGTTTCTCATATTGTTGATTTCCCTATCTCTGGATTTGTGGTTGTTGTTGGTGGTCACCCTACATTGGATTCATTGGATTGGCACGATGTTGTTGAAAAGGTGGAAGAGTGCTAGATTACAATAAAAGGTAAAAAATAAAAGACTTCCTTGTCCTCTTTTGAGATGACCCTTCGATCCCACAATTAGAGGGGAAAATTTTATTCTTATTTGTATTTTGGTTGTGGTTGGTGGGGCTAGAGTCCTCTCTGGTCCTTTATTTTCTTGTTGGTTGTATGATGGTATCTTTATGTAGCTTTTTTATCAGGTTGAGGGAGCCTGCTGGTTTTTCTCTCTCTTTTTTTGGCTATTGTTTGTCTGTTGGCCTTGTGCTAGTTATTGTCTTCTATTCTACAAATTCTTTATTTGTTGCAGCATATTGTCTTAGTGGGGATCTAAATACCCCTCAAAATAGGATTGTAATGGGTTTTAGGGCCCCATTAAAACCTACTTTTCTCTTAATCAAAACAACAACAACCACCACACCAAAAACCTTTTCCTCCTCTAGTAGAACCTGTACAGGCCACACAATAGGATCTTCTAAATCATCTATCACATAATATTTCTCAAATCTTTTAGATAGTGAATAAGTTAAGGTCCTATAATCATGAACATTATTTAGCCATTGCCAAAGCCCTAGAATCAATAGCCAATGCTACTAGGGAGGTATCTAGATAGGTCACTAAATGAGTGACACAGGGGAAGGAGGATCTAGGGCCTAGGGCACACCCACAACCATCCACCTTGTGGAAACAATGCGGAATTAATACAAAAACAAAGTGAGAGAGAGAAACACAGAGATATTTTACTATTAATGTGATCAAAATTAATACATGCCAGGCTGTAAGGTCTTCCCAGTTTTGGCCATATATTCAATGAATTACAATAAGATGTTCTTACAACAGAGATCATAGACTTCGATCCCACTCTCTGAACATTCATCTTCTTTCTCTAAGAACGCTACTTAACTAAGAACATACAAAAGAATATATATAAGAGTCCAACAGAGAAGTCGGCACTCAAATACAAAGTTGAGACCTAGATTTAGCTCCACATAGATCCCAATGAGAGACCCCACATTAATTTAGCCACAGAAATTAAGTGTTAGAGTTGGCCAGTAGCTCCAACTCCCGAATAAACCAACTCGGCAAAGCATGACCGAGCAACAGAGACTTGGCCAAAGAAGGACTGAGAAAAAAAAAGAAGACCAGCATGACCGAGCAACTCAGAAAGCGTGTCAAGCAATAGAAGCTAAGTGACAGAGAATAGACTGGAAAAGAAAGTAAACATATTTTTGGTTGAGTAGGATTGCTAAGGACCCAAGATGCTCCTGCATCAGACACCTGGGGTTGAAAATAAATGATTCCCCAAATCATGTGTCAGGTCCAACCTGAAATGAATCCAACTTAGATTGAGAAATCCAAAATGAGGCCTCAATCGGTATGTTCCTCCACTTTACCAGATACTCCAAGTATTCCTTTCCTCTTGTGCTTCTTCCGTTTCTCTATTTTAAAATATTTTCAACTTCCTCTATATGCTTCTTAGGATAATCACTTGGTGTAGTCAATTCTTCACCAGGTTCATAATATTCATACAAGTATGAAATATTTAATATAGGTGATATATCCATGTCATCAGGTAATTTAACTTCATAAGCATTTTCACTGTCAAATATTCTCAGTATTTTTCAAGGACCAAATTTCTTCATCTTCAGTTTACCATATGTTCCAATAGGAAATCTTCCTTTCTTCAAATGAACCATTATAACATCACCAACTTCAAATTTTTTATATATTCTTGATCTGTCTACATCATCCTTGTATTTTTTATTACTTTTCTCCAACTTCTGCTTCACATCTTCATGCAATAGTTTCATAAATTCTACAAATTCCTCTGCTTCAGCACTTCGTTTCTCTTCACCAACAATATCTCTCAAATCTGATATACCTCTAGGTTGTGTGCCATGAACAATCTCAAATGGTTTCATTCCAGTACTTCTATTTACTGAACTAATGTATGCAAACTCTGCTTGTGTCAAAATCAAATCCCAATTTCCTGGTGTGTCTCCAACTAAACATCTCAACAAGTTACCCAAACTTTTGTTTACAACTTTTGTCTGTCCATCAGTTAGTGGGTGAAATGTAGAACTAAATTTCAACTCAGTATTCAGCTTCTTCCAAAGTTTTCTCTAAAAATGACTTACAAACTTACTATCTCTGTCAGAGATGATACTCCTCGGTAATCCATGCATTCTGACAATCTCCTTAAAGAAAAGATATACTATGTGTACTGCATCTGATGTTTTCTTACGTGGTATGAAATGTGTCATCTTGGAAAATCTATCCACAACAACAAATATAGAATCATTAGCTCTTGTTGTCCTCGAAAGTCCAAGAACAAAATCCATGCTTATATCACTCCAAGGTTTCTACAGAACAAATATTGGTGTTTACAAACCAGTATTTTGACTCACTCCCTTTCCAACTTGACAAAATCCACAACTTCTCCAAAATTTCTGAACATCCTTATACAACTAAGGCCAAAAGTACCTCTCCTTCATAAAACTCAATGTTTTACCAATGCCAAAGTGTCCAGCCAATCCACTACTATGTTTCTCATTTATCAAATTAGTTCTCATTGATCCTCTCGGTATACATAACTGAATACCTTTAAACAACATATCTTCCTAGATGAAATAGTCTTCATACTTACTTGATTGATTTGTATTAGGTACTCTGCACATTCTCCACTGCTCTGAAAAATCAGGATCATCTTTATACAATTTCTTCATGTCATCAAAACAAAGAATTTCAATTCTCATTTCAGTCAACAAAGATCTTCTTCTACTAAATGCATCATACACTCTATTAGAAACTCCACTCTTATGCTTAATCATAAATGTAAAGCTCTGCAAATACTCTACCCATTTCATATGTCTCTGATTTAGCTTATTCTTACTACCCAAATACTGTAAAGCCTTATGATCAGTATACAACACAAATTCATTTGGCATCAAGTAATGTCTCGATTTCTTCATAGCTTACACAATAGCATAGAACTCTTGATCATAGATAGAATATTTTCTCTTTGCATCATTCAACTTTTCTCTAAATAAATCAACAAGTTTACCTTCTTGAGTCAACACATCTCCAATTGCACTTCCACTTGCATCACATTCAATTTGAAATACCTTATTGAAATCAGGTAAGGCTAGCATAGGTAATTCAGCAACTTTCATCTTCAAGGCCTCAAAACTTTTATCAGCTCCATGTGTCCATTTGAATTCTCTTTTATCTTATCTCATTGTCTCAGTCATAACATTGCAAATATAACTGAAATTTCTGATGAACTTCCTATAAAAACTTGCCAACTTATGAAATGATCTTACCTTAGTAACATTCTCAGGTGTAGGCCAACTCAGTATGGCTTCAACCTTCTTTGGATCCACCTTCAAACCATCAGCTGAAATCACAAAACCCAAATACACAAGCTCTTCTTTCATGAAGGAATATTTCTTCAGATTTATCGGCAACTTTTCCTGTTTGAATCTCTACAACACTTGTCTTATATGCATCAAATGCTCTTCTCTAGTCTTACTGAATATCAGAATGTCATCCAAATATACAATCACACATTTATTCAGTAATTTCTTTAAAACTTCATTCATCAATCTCATAAATGTACTTGGTGTGTTAGTTAAACCAAAGGGCATAACCAATCACTCATACAAACCTTCTTTTGTCTTAAAAGTAGTTTTTAATTCATCTCCTTCTCTAATTTTGATCTGATGATATCCACTTTCAAATCAATTTTGGTAAACTATTTGCTCCCTTCAAATAATCTATTATGTCATCCATTCTTGGTATAAGAAACCTATACTTTACTATGATCTTGTTAATTGCTCTAGAATCAATGCACATTCTCCATTCTCCATTCTTCTTAGGTGCCAACATAGCTGGTACTGCACATGGACTCAAAATTTTTCAAATCAAGACTTTGTTCAACAATTCATGAACTTGTCAGTTAAGCTCTTCATTTTTGGTAGGTGTTAACCGATGAGGTGCCTTGTTTGGTAAACTAGCTCTAGGAATCAAATCCATGCAATGAATGATATCTCTGATTGGTGGCAAACCATCAGGTACATTATCTGAAATGATTTCTTTGTATTCAGTCAACAACTTCTCAACTTCTGTAGGTATGTCATCTTTTGCATTCTTACTTGGTTTGTTAGGAATGAAAGCATAACAAATATCATCTCTTTTAAAATCTTAACAAATTGTCTACCTTCCATCAAACAAACTTTCATAGTTGTACATAACTCATCAACAGATTCTTCAACCAAAGGTAACAAGATTTTCTTCTTACCATCAACCCAAATAGAATATCTATTCAACCTTCCATCATGTATAGTATGTCTATCATATTGCCAAGGTCTACTGAAAAAAATATGACAGCAATCCATTGGCATAATATCACATAACACCTTATCATAGTACTCTCCAATTTTTAGATTCACAAAACATTGCTCACTCACCATATCCATGAGATCTTGTAGGGTTTTGGATGTTTCATCCTTGCCAACTATAAATTTTCAACCATTTCCTCAGATGCCAGATTCTCCGAGCTTCCACTATCAACAATCACTTTCCAAACTTTGTCTACAACTCTATATCTGGTCTTGAACAAAAATTTCATGATTGGATCTTGCCTATCTTTCTCACTCCATAGTATCCTTCAGATCATGAGGTTACTTTTAGGTTCATTGGATGTCTCCTCTTGGATCAATGCATTTTTGCTACTTCTTGTTGGAATAATGATATATTTGTCATCAGTGAATGCACTTAGTGAAAACACTTATTCGATTTTGAATGCTTACCGAGCTCATCACTTAGTCCACAGCTTATACCGAGCATTTAGTAATCACTTTGTAAACCTCATCGATCAAACAGTTCAAACCGAGCAGTAAGGCAGTCACCGAGCATATGAGAAGAACAGCAGTTACCGAGCAGATGGTAGTCACCGAGCTTCACCTTAACTACCGAGTCATCAGTTGAAGCCAACCGAGAAGTCAGTTACTACCGAGTCATCAGTGGTTACCAAGTGACAATATATCTACCGAGTCACCACAGCTACCGAGTTCCAAGCTACACTTCAGGACTAGTATGGACCGAGCTTCTACTCTTACCGAGAGCATGACGATGCCGAGTATTGTAGTGGATGCCGAGTATCAGAAGATCACCGAGCCAGCTTGAGGAACCCGAGCTTCTACCGACTCAGTAATATTTTGTTCACTTATGCAAGGCCGACTTAGGAATAAGATTATGTTAGTAATTTGTATTTGGTCGACCTTGTGAAATGTAAATTGTAATTATGGATGGTATATATATGTAATGTATTATACCATTTGTAATGTAAGAAATGTATGGAATTATGTAAGATGTATGGATATGCAAAATTAGAAAGAGCAGAGCAGAGACTGCAATAAGGCAGCAGAGCAGAGCATTTTCGCAAAGGAGCAGAATTGACATATCTATCACAACAGGTGATCAGTACTCAAAGGATCTTA
>MU227994.1:1637748-1651943 GCA_018584345.1 Thuja plicata | reverse complement strand
TTACTTTCTATTTGGAAGGTTTCTGGGTCACCAAATCTTTGTGTTATGTGTTATGAATGATTACATTTTCATGCTTGCAGTAGATTAGATGAATGAATGGTTTAATATATACAAGTGCAGAAATGATCTAAATTTTGAAGAGTTACTGATTCACCCCTCCCCTCTCAGTAACTTGGTTAGTCCTGAATATTTCCAACACTTCTACCACCTTTCTTTCTTGCATGTGTACATTCAAAGGATTTATGTCCTTCTTCACCACAGTTATAACAAGTTACTTGGAACCCTCGTTTGCTATGTCCGCCTCTAGAATAATTTCCTCTTTGTCAATATGAATTTCCACCTTTCCATTCAGTCTTTCCTTTGTCTTGAGATATGTCTGAATTTTACTTGTCTGGCTCAGATCTACTATTTTCACCATGAGATCTACCTCTTCCTCTAGGGAATCTACCACCTCTGCCTCTTTGTCTTTGTTCATATCTTATGTTCACCTTCTCTTCAATTTTTAGGGAAAATTGGTATGCCTCTTCAATACCTTCCATTTTGACCAAACTGGTCTCATCTTGTATGGAACTTCTCAAACCATTCAGATATTTTGCAACTCTTTCCACTTCATCTTCAACATGTCCAGATTCGATGTCTAATATATGGAATTCCTTAGTATATAGTCTTTGACTAATTTTTCCTTCTGCTTCAAACTTTGCATTCACCAGATTAGGTTAATCTGATAATCACAAGGAAGAAACTTGCCTTTTAATTTGTTTACCATCTTATCCCATACCTTGATTTTGTCTTTTCCTTTCTTCTTTCTATCCAATTGTAGATGTTCCCACCATAAGGATGCATGACCTTTCAATTTTGTGCTTGCAATATTCACCTTCTTATCCTCTACAACATTCTTACATTCAAAATATTTTTCCATCTTAGTGATCCAGTTAATCAATTCATCAAAATCTAGTTTTCCACTATACTCAGGAGGATTAAATTAAGGTGTGGACTTCAAACTTGTCAAGGCTCTCAGGAATCTTTCTTCTTCCTGGTCCATCACAGGTGTAGGTGCAGCTTCACCTTGAACCTCTTCAAATTAATCATCACTAACATCTTCAAGATGTCTTCCTCTGCACTAGGCTATCACAATAGCTTCCAATCTTGCAGCCATTTGTCTAAGCATCTACGCTAGACCTTGATCAACATTTCCTCTCCCATTAACCATCTTGAAACTCTCTTCAATTGTAGGTCAGATCGCAACCTGCCACCCTAAAACAAAATATCCTTAGAGTTTACAAGAAGGAACCACAGATCTCAACTCACTCTGATACCACCTGACACAATGGAAGGAGGATCTGGGGCCTAGGGCACACCCACAACCATCCACCTTGAGGAAACAATGTGGAATTAACACAACAACATAGTGAGAGAGAGAGAAACATAGAGATATTTTACTATTAATCTTATCAAACTTAATACATTCCAGGATGTAAGGCCTTCCCAGTTTTGGCCATATATTCAATGAATTACAATAAGATCTTCTTACAACAGAGATCACAGACTTTGATCTCTCTCTCTAAATATTCGTCTTCTTTCTATAAGAATGATACTAAACTAACAACATACAAAATAATATATACAAGAGTCCAACAGACAAGTCGGCACTCAAATACAAAGGTGAGACCCAGATTTAGGTCCACACAAATCCCAATGAGAGACCCCACATTAATTTAGCCACATAAATTAAGTGTCGAAGTCAGCCAGCACCTCCAACTCCTGAATAAACCAACTCGGAAAATCATGACCGAGAAACAGAGCACTCGACCAAAGAAGGACCAAGAAACAAAAGAAGACCAGCATGATCGAGCAACTCGGCAAGCATGCCGAGCAACAAAAGCCGAGTGATAGAGAACAAACTGGAAAAGAAAGTAAACATATTTTTGGTTGAGAAGGATTGATAAGGACCTAAGATGTGCCTGCATCAATGAGGCACATAGAGAGATAGATGTCATGCATTCTATTCTAATGAGTTGTCATATGATGAGGTGAAAATAAAATTAGTAACTAAAGATGACATATGTTCTCTTTTCACCGAACCTAAAACTATTGATTCCTTAGCTCATGATTCGAATAGGTTTTCTATACATTGGTGTAACCACACTGGTTTGAAAAAATTATATTTGGGATAGGTGACCTATATGGTCTTTGACAAACTACCTTGTAACAATTATGAGGTACCTCTATATTTTTATAGAAATTTATATTGTGAGTTTATCCTCGGCTTAAATTAAAACTACTTTGACATGCAATATTTCTAGGGTAGAGGGAGAGGCTCTACGTAGGATAGACCAGGGGCTCAAAGGGTGGTATATCCCCAACATAGGATTTCTCTAGCTACTAAATCGATGGTTCACATCATGGTTCTAGCATCCCTGAAGGAGTCTATGGAGTTAAAAACTCTTCAAATGGTTACATCATTGACTGATGTCATTGTTAAACATGGGACACAGTTAGTGCAACCTCTCAGACCAGAGGAAGGCTCAGCATGTGTGCCACATGCCTCATCATTAGATGCAAAATTTATCTTAGCCTAGCCTATGTATCATATGTGTGCCAGCTGCCAAAATATATGTTATGGGGTATCTATACTAATACGAATGAGGATGGTTCCACATCCTATTCATGTACACATTGCGGGAGTAGAGGCCATGCTTCCACTACAGAGGATGTGGCCCTCATCGATGACATGATGATCATGGTGTTTTTTGATGCAGAGAAAATACAGGTGTGTTTTTTTGTGTTTATAACATTTTATTGAGGATGGTTCCACATCCCATTCGTGTACACATTGCAGGAGTAGATTACATGCTTCCACTAAAGAGGATGTGGCCCTCACCGATGACCTGATGATCATGGTATTTCTGATGGAGAGTAGATGCAAGTATGTTTATTTTTGTTTATAACATGTCATTTATTAATCACTTAAATCTTATAAATGTAAATAAATTTTTATTTATAGAAAAAATTAAACTGATATATGAATAATCTGAATTGTAGGGTGCAACAGGTGGTATGAGTACACCACATCATGATTCATTCCACTCCACATGCACATGTAGCCTCAACACCAGAGGTAAAAAAATTTAATATGTTAAAAATAGAATAATATCTTGATTTCAAAATATTTTTTGTTAATATTTACTAATTCTCTAATCTATAATTCTTTGGTGTTTTATAGGGGTTTTTAGGGGTTCATATGTCCCGAGTTTATGATGTCACACTTTTGGCCATTGACCTTGGCCTAGAAATCTTTGCGGTATCATATTTTGCACAACTCTTATTTACAATTTTAAATGAACCTATATGAGTCATTTAGATTTAGGTTTTTTGACTTATATTTAATATTATATATTCCTATCTCTTATGATAATTTTGTTTCTCTTAGGTTACCCCACCTAGGTCTAGGACATCTCATGTGTGAAAGGCATCTTACAACACACCAATATAGAAAAAGAAATCCTCGCAAACACCTAAACACCAAAAGGTAATTTAGCACAATTTAAATTTATATGTTGAAATGTATTATGATTAAACATGTACATGTAGATTGATTTAAATTATTTTTGTATGTTCTATATATAGAAGAAATTTTGGTTTAAAAAATTTATCAATGCACCTAATGTCATAGAGGTTCAGGGGAGGGAAGAGGTAACATTTTCATCTTCACTTTCATCTCTTGTTCTTAGTTGAAACCCTATTCTGAACTCCTCTTGGATTGCATTCTTGTTCATTTGAAAGCTTTAAATCCTTCCTCTATAACTATAACATTTGTTACCATTTTTCATACAGGAAATGGTCATAGTTGCATCATCAATGGTGATGCCTCCTAGGAGTACAAGAGAGCCATATGAGGCCTCAGTATGCATTTCTTCTATATATGTTAAAGATATGCATTTTAGATACAAGTACATGCATTTTTTGTTTTTTAGTGTTTCTCAATAACTTTGAGTTATTAAATTGTATTAATTTACTTTTACCTACTACAACCCCCTTCGTGAATTCCCATAAATCCTTTACCATTCCATTTTTTTAGGAGTCCTGATCATCGAAGAGGGGGTCCACCATAGCAAAGGGAAGAGGTATGATTGTCTTCTTAGTTGAAACCCTCTTCTCAAATCTTGTTAGATTACATTCTTGTTTGTTTGAAAGACCTAATTTCTTCATCTATGACTATAACATTTATTATCATTTACTATACAGGAAATTATTGTAGCTTCTTCATCAGCAATTGTGCCTCCTACAAGTATAGGAGAACCATCTAAGGCTCTGTTACACATTTGTTTTCTAGTCCATGCATTTTTATTTTTATAGTGTTTCTCAACATATATGTTATTAACTTGTATGAATTTCCTTTTACATATTACAACCCCCTTCACGAATTCCCATGGGTCCTCTACCTTTCCATTTTGTTAGGAGTCATGATCGTCCAAGAACGGGTCAATAAACTTTACTACATAGCTCAAGAGTGGAGAACGACATGAGGTAATCATCAATTCAATTGAAAATAAATTACAGCTCAATATTTAATTATTTTGATGTTATTTTGATAACTCTAATCTAATTTTTGACAAAAGATATTTGATTCGCTATTTGAATTATTATTGTGCATCCATATATAGAGCCATGTACTATTTTGAAAAGAGGCTCAATTTTGATGATCCACCATAGTCATCGAATTGATAGAGAATATAGTTCTAGTTGTGGTCATTGAAGGACCAATTTTTATATATATTTGACATTTTTATTGTATATATCGACCTTGACATGGCACATGCCACATTTTTATAACTCTATTTTTGTACAATTTTGTATATGTACACAATTATTGTTCATTTTCATATATATGAAAGTTGATATTCGATCCAATTTGTTCTTTGTGTGCACATATTTGTACTTCAAAACTTAAATATTTGCAATTGAAATGTGATCCAATTCGTGCATTGTGTGCATGTCTTTGGTACTTTGAAAAGTAAATATTTGCAATTGAAATGTGATCCAAATTGTTCATTCTATGCAAGTCATATGGAATTGATTATTTATTATACTAGAATGCAAAAATGTTTATTATTGGAGTCATATTGTACTTTTTTGCTAAAGTTATCAAGTTGCAAGAAAAGTTGTCAAGCAACTTTTCTTGCAACCAAATTGTCATTAATGGTCACAAGTGTCTACATTGGTGTTGAAAGTACTCATTTGGATGTAATAAGGCCTAAAAAGGCCATTTTTCAAGATATTAGGTCAGTTGTGCAAGTTTTTATTAAAATTACTAAGTTGCCAAAAATATGAAAAGTTGTCATTAGACAAAACTGCAAAACAAGTGCAAACGAGGGAACCCAACGGTCATAGGGATTTGAAAAATAGTTTTTTCCAGAGATAAAAATTATGGATTTTTTCTATGTGAACCTTTCCTAGGCTATTAGAATAATTTTTTTGGTTTGGGAGAGTGTTTAGAGGGTAGGTTCTTTGTAAAACAAACCTAATTGGCCCTTAAAAACCTAGAATCAAAAATTTTTGACCAAGTTGTTCCAAAACATGACATATCAAGTTTAATATATCATATTTTATTTGTCATGGGAACAAAATGACACCGTGGTCACATCTGCATGGGTGGATTTAACCTAGGCATGGTCCCATTTTTCCTCTCAACACATCAGAATGCTCAACGACATACCCTACTGGCGATGTCCCTTGTGTGCCCTAAGTGCATAAAATCGTCAAATTTTGATGAACTATTTGTTACAAAAAGTGGCACGTATGCATGATTTTTTTGAACCTATAGGGTCATTTTAGGCCCCTCTACAATAAATTGTCTCAGTTTTTCAAGACTCCGAGTCATTTTTGTGGGGACACCATTTTTTTGTTCATGCAAAAATTATGATCAGATGCACCTAGTGCAAAGTTTCCAAGTAGCCTATATCACATTTTGTTCAACATGGGCACAAAATGACACCATGTTCACATCCATTTGGGTAGTTTTACCCTAGGAATGGTCTCATTTTTTCCCTTGACATGCAAGAACGCTCAATGACATACCCTACCGATGATGTCCCTTGTGTGCCCTAAGTACATAAAATCATCAAACTTTGAGAAAGTGTTTCTTGCAAACCATTACACCTCCACACATTTTGTTTCAACCTATAAGGTTATGTTAGGTGCCTATAAAATAGCCTATCTCATTTTTGAAGACTTAGAGTCATTTTTGTAGGGCAATAATTTTTTTGTTCATGCAAAAATTGTTAGATGCACTCAGTGCAAAGTTGTCAGGTAGCCTATATCTCATTCTATTTATCATGGGCACAAATTAACATTGTGATCATGTTTTATTTGGTGGTTTTACACTAGGCATGGTCCCTTTTTTCCCTCAAAATGTCGAAATGATCATTAGCATACCCTACTGACAATGTCCCTTATGTGCCTTAAGTGCATAAAATTTTCAAACTTTGACAGACTATTTCTTTCAAACTGTGTCACTTGTACATGATTTTTTTGAACCTATAGGGTCATTTTGGTCCCCTCTAAAATAATCTATCTTAATTTTGGAAGGATCGAAGTGATTTTGTAAGGCAACAATTTTTCTGTTCATGCAAAAATTGTCAGATGCACTCAGTGTAAAGTTATCAAGTAGCCTATATCATGTTCTATTTGTCATGGGAATGATCTCAAACTGTGATCATGTAAATTTGGGTGGTATTACCCTAGGCATGCTCCCATTTTCCCCTTGACATGCAGGAATGCTCAGTGACATACCCTATCAATGATATCCCTTATGTGCCCTAAGTGCATAAAATTGTCAAATTTTAATGAACTATCTATTGAAAATTATTGCCTCTACACATGATCCATTTGAACCTATAGGTTCATGTTAGGCCCTTTTACAATAACCTGTCTCAGTTTTTGAAGACTCAGAGTCATTTTTGTAGGGCAGCAATTTTTTTGTTCTTGCAAAAATTGGTAGATACACTTAGTGCAAAGTTGCCAAGTAGACTATATCATGTTTTGTTAATCGTGGGCGCAAATTGACACCACAATCATTTCTGGTTGGGTGATTTTACCCTATTCATGGTCCCATTTTTCTCCTCAACATGCTAGAACATTCAACAACATACCTTACTAACAATGTCCCTTGTGTGCCCTAAGTGCATGAAGTAGGTGAACTTTGATGGAATATTTATGAAAATTGGTAGAGATGGGTTGATTGGAATCCCACACAAGATGAATCTAATCCCTTTTGATTCCATGTAAGGTTTTTCTAAATATTTTCATGGGTTTCGGCTTGATGTCCTAGTTGAGTTTCATTAAAGTTGGGGCTTGAAAATGGAGGAGCAAACATAGACTTTGCAAGAAATGTCTAACCTATGACTTGTAAATGTTTGGAGGACTTAGGAATACCTAATTAAATATTTTTGAGGTGTTGGCATATTTTTTATAGGTTTGGGAGTGGCGGTTTTAATAAACCCTCATTGTATGCAAGCCTAGAAGGCCTCAAACTGAGATTGGTTGTTGGGTGAATTTGTGAGAGTGCCCATTAATATAAATTGTGGATTTGGTCTATTTTAACCCTAATTAGGATATTTAATTTATAAAAACTTATCTAATACCCTTCAACTATCAAAATCTCCATTTGAGAACATTTTTTGCACTTTGCATAATGATAACTTTTACCAAATTTGACAATTTTTTACACCTTTTGTGTTTTTGACCAAAAACTTGCATCCTTAACCTTTTAACATGACCAATGGCCCTTATAGTACTTATTACATGAAAATGGACACTTAAATCACAAATTTAGGCAATTTTGACAGTATTGACCATTTGGCTTGTAAGAAAAGTTGCTTGACAACTTTTCTTGCAACTTGACAATTTTTTAACCTATGCCCTCATTGAATCCCATGACCCTCATTGAATCCCATGACCCTAATTAAATATTTAAAGTTCTAATATAACCTCATTAAAAGGCCAAAAAGTCTTAAAACACCAAAACTCACCAATTGACCATATTTTGACAAGCACGACACCTATTGATAATTTAGTTGTAAGAAAAGTTGCTTGACAACTTTTACAAAATGTGACAATATGACCCTAATTAAATCTTATTACATCATGAATGGTCTACTATGACCTTATTACATCCAAAAATGACTCAAAATATCAAAACTTTATATTGGACCACATTTGCTAAGCAAGGTTAGGTCCCCTTGCACCACTAGATAAAGACAATCAAAAAGCAATCAATTATTAACATGAAGGGACAATCTATTGGAAATATGTTGAGTCAAGGTGACTGAGAGGGGGGGGGTGAATCAGGAACCAATATAACTTAACCCTTTTAATTCAATATTAGATTATCTAAACTTATTGCATGCATGAAATGGAAAGCAATAAAACATCCACAATATTTGGTTACCCGTAAACCTTCCAAATAGAAAGTAAAACTGGGGTGGGGATGGTACCCACAAGATTTATTACTGCAGTATAAATTTATCCTGTTAAAGATTACAATTGACCACTTCTGATGGCATGCCTTGTTAGGAGAAATAAGGACTGTTAGGTCCACCTTATGAAATGATTTAATGCAATACAATCAAGTAATTCAACTCTGTTAGGAGATTTATAAAGGACTATTAGGTCCACCTTGTTAGAGGATTTTGTTGGTGCACTTGTTAGGATGAACCAGTAGATGATATTCAATACAAATTTTAATTGCTGAATAAGATCTAACGATATGAACTAATCACCTTACTGTGATGGATGAGTTTTTGTTGTTCCTTATACTGTTGTAGCCTCTTAAACAATTTGTCTCTTCATATTTGCATACATGCTCTTACACATATATTTTCTCTTATTCTAGATAAAAAAAATACTTTATATTTATACCTTATCCAAACCAAATGCAATTGTAAGTCAGCTTCCATAAGATAAATTAATAGCTAACAATATAAGCTAAGTCAGCCCAAAACTATCACTCGGGTCTAGTAATCCACTCGGGAAATATACTAGCACTCGGGAATTATGTTGTCACTCGAGAAACATACTACACTCTATCACTCGGGATACTCTATGTACTCAGGCTACTCTGATCACTTGGGTAATACTGATTACCATTGTGTGCTTGGTCGACACTGCCACTTCTCGGGTTACATTGTAACTGCTTGGGTTGCACTGCTGGCTTGGTCAACACTGTGATGACTAAGTGTTTTGGACCTAATTGACAATATGTCTTTCCATAAGGTCGTCAATCTCCCTCTTTGGCATTAGTGACCAAAAACACTTATCATGTTCAAAAACTGCTCAAAATTCTGAGTCAAAACTCCCCCTTACCATATTCTTGGGTACTTGCTCAGGTTTTGACAATAGTTCTGTGACTCAGTTACAACTGACTCTTTTTTTTTCAAAATTGTTTTTGTAACACTTATATATATATATATATATATATATATATATATATTGTGTTTCCTTATATCCTTTCCTATATCTGATATACATTTACCCCTTGTTTTTGACACAAATGCCAAAATATATCTATATGGTATTACCAAAATAGGATAGGAAATCACTATGTACCTTTAAAATCTGAGACAAAGTATTGTCCCAGTTATCCTACAACACCTTCAGGATGTGTAACTCTATCTGTATCTCTGCTGATAGCTCCATCATAAGCTCTACAACTGAAAAATTGTTGTCATGAATAAGAATCTTAGCATGATCTATATGCTTCTACATTACATCCATGTGTGGAAGGATTTGGCTCTACAATAGCTATGAGAGATTCTCTTGTCCTTGCTTCTTCCCTTAGTAATTCAGCCTACATGTCTATCAAATACTTAATTTTCACAAAATGTGTTGAACTTGAACTCGGGTTAAGTGCCAACTGATTTGCACTTTCCTTCAAATCTGTATCAACCTTTGTCAACTTTGTCTTGATTTCCATTGTGAAATTTGAAGTATCACTTAGCTTTATAAATAATGAAGCAACATTATTTACTGTAGTTTCTAGAGAGATAATGAGAGAATTTAGCTTGACTTGATCAATTGCAATCTTTCTTGCAACATTCTCTAGAACTTTGTTCTCAAAATTTATTTCTGCCTTCTACAGTAGTTTGTCTTGACCATTTAAATCTTTATTAAACTTGTGGAATATGTCTACAAGTTTCTCCATAATGGAATCACTCTCATTTACTTGTACTTCTAGTGCATCTAGGAATATACCTTTTATGTCTTCCAGCACTCTATTTCTCTTCTTTTCTACTCGGAGCTTCTGTTGTGTAGCTCTTTTCTTCTATATCTCCCCTGGTGTGTCCATTTTCTCTACTGTTAGATTGGATAGATCTCAATTTTGAATCACAATGTCTTTCTCAAGATCAATATCATCAGTGATTATTTCTTTTCCTTTTCAACTGTCTTTAGGATTGGGTGAAGGAATAATTTCCTTACCTTTTCCACTATCATACACTTCCTTTCCTTCCTTAGTTTTCTCTTCAGTATTTAGTTAGAATAGGTCATTGACATTTGTTGCACCAACTATAGGGTCTAAATCAAATGTTTCATCAATGCTTACTGAAGGAATATTCATAGTTACCTTTTGTGACTTGATTAGGCTTGGCCTAGTAGTAGGTGGAGCTTGGTGCTTGGTCCCTACTAGTCCTGATGTTGATACAATAGACTTGTCTTTTCTTAGAGATAGGATGATATGTATTGGTGATTTTGGTAGAGATGTCATTACCTCTACTACTATCTTCTTAGTAGTGGATGCTTCAATGGATTCTACCTCAGGTAAATATGCATCATTAATCTTTTTCTTGTGTTTTGTACTTAGTACTTCAGCCTTGTCTTCTTGTTTGATTTCTAAGACTGTCTTCCATATGTTTGTAGCTGCCTAAACCATATTCTCTATCTTCTTATTCAATACATGAAAGGTCTTGAACCTTGGAGTGTGATTTCTTTCATACTTGGTCATGGCCTCTTTTACCTCTTTGTTTGTTATGGTAGGCATGACTTGCCTCGAGGTCTGTTCTCTAATATCTTTTTTTGTTTGGACAACATTGCTCCAGGGAATATATATTGCCTTGAATAGGTCTTCAGGCATGTGCCTCTTCAATTCATATGGATCATACTTCCATCTAGTCATCTTCTCTACAACTTCTTCCTCAATTTGCTTATGTTCATCCTTCATTCTGGAACCATAATTCAAAGATTTCAGAGAACTCATACCACTACCTTCTCTTAAGGCTTCATTTTTATTTTCAAAGGTAGGTGGGGGCTTCTTGAATGTTATTTCATCTTCTTCATCTTCCTTAGGTAATATGAGTTTCCATCTTGATCTTCTTGGTTTGCTAGTAGTGAGGACTGGGGTAGGGGCCTTAGGTGTTTTCTTGAGAACTAGCCTCTTTTTTTTCTTAGGAGGCTATGCTTCTACCTCTTCCTCTTCCTTTTTAGATATATTATCTTCTATCTTGATTTCATCTTCTTTGATTACTGAGATAGAAGGAGAAGTCTTTCCATACTTCTTTCCAAACTATTCTAACCTCTTCTTTCCTCTTTTCAGAATCTTAGGAATCTTAATCTCTATTGAAATTCTACTCTTGGCTTCTTCATATGTACCAAATTAAGGTTATTTGGGGTCAGTTAGATCATCTACAAGAGCTTCAATGATGTTCTTGGTCTCATCTATGCTAACCTCATATGCAAGAGGTTTCACCCATGCAACCCTAAGTCTGACTTCCTGAATATATACTTTATCACAGTCAACTAGGAAACAAAAATCATCCTTATGGTCTTCAACCATTTGTTTAGGAATTCTATACCTATTATGCATCTTTTGTTTAAATTCCTCAAAATATGCATCCATGATGCTCTCAAAATTGTCTCCTAATTCAGCTATGAACTCATTTATCTGATATATTATGGGTCTATCCTTGTAAACAAATGTGCCTTTGGAAGGGAAAAACTTCTAAATGTAAAAGAATATGCAGACCAGAAGTGAACCAAACTTACATACATTGGTCTTTGATGCACGGATTCTTTCCATGTTCTTGCTCAATTGGATGAGCTGCAACTCGACAAGGTCAAATGAGAGGTTGTTCTTGACCACCTTGTATGCCAAGCCCACAGCCTCACATGGTAAGTTGTTAGGTCTTCTAGAGATGTAGATTTTATGAGCAATAACATGAATCCCAAACTTCAATTCCATGTCAGTTACTCCATTTAGTCTCATACCTCTTTCGTCCCACTCGGCAAGAGTCTTCTCAGCTAGGACATCCTAAGGTAGGGTTTTGGTGGGTTTAGACTTGTCCAACATAGGATACCCTATAACATGGTGTACCATTGTCTTGGTAATCTTCACTGGTTTCTCCAACCATAGCTGCATGTCATGAACATGGCTCAAAATGAGCCTAATCCACTTAACCTAGAAGTTCTGTGGCATATGTATGATGTGAGTCAAACCCTTGACTTCTAGATGTTTATGCTCTGGCTTTAGATTTCCAGCATCACAGAGTTTAAGCATTATTCATTTCCAATGTTCCAAGTTGTTGAATTATGCAATGATAGAAGGCTTGCATGTCATTTATCAACAATACCCTTGGAGGAATTAGGGAATGAGCTCTCATCGGGTCTATCTCCTCTGCAACTATTGGATGAAGCTTAAACATAGGAGGTTCACAGATTGCATTCTTGACCAACATATCGGATCCTTTCTTAACCTTTCTATTGGATGTGGATTTCATTATGCTTAGAGGTTCGATAAAACTTCAGAACTTAAAACTTTTGAATACAAATTCTCTCGAAATCGCTTAAGGCACTTAATAACTCTACAAACTAAAAGCTTTGTAAATAATAACACTTACAGTTCATCTTTTATAAGATATTTTACCATTGAGATTTCATTAAATGATCCATACATGGTAGTTGGCATAGCTCAAAATGAAGCTCATTGAACACTAACTTCAGTATCCTCAAAACCATACAACCTGACTTAACTCGGTTAAGCCTGTGCAACTCGGGTGTTACTAAGATATTGACTCGGTTAAAACTATAATATGTCCTAGTGCATCAATATGTTGATTTGGACTTACTATCATGTCTGGAGATGATGTAGGATGTCTTGAATGCATAGTTCCAGTAATCTCCTTGCATGTTTATTCAGAGATGGTAGATCCACCCAATTCACTACTTTGGGTGTCATTCAATCCTTCATCATTTTGGTCTGAACTCTTAGGAGATTTCCTTACCCACTATTAATTCATCTAAGTTCTGATTTCAGAAAATTTTGCTTTGCCTTTCTCAAAACTAGTATCCACTTTTTCTTTGTTCATACAATTCTTGCTTAGATAACCGAGTTGTTTACATACATAATATCTTTTAGTAGGATTCCTTTTTCTGAGGTGATTTTTTACACAATTTGCACCAATATTCCCATATTCAATATAGTGACAACATCTGCTCCATGTGTTGTAATCCCAACCAAAAATTACTTTAGCTAGTTGTTCAGCAGGGTTCCATTTCTTAGTTTTGCACTTGGAGTGTTAGTAATAACTGAGAGGGGGGGTGAATCAGTGGCCTCAAAAATTTTATCCTTTAAACTTTAGCCACCAATCAAATACATCTCAAATTATTAAGTCCCTACAAGATGTATGCCATGAAATACTAAAAATGATTTAACTATCTGTCAGTTTTCCTTGTATGTCCTTATTCTCCTTGATTACCGATAAGCAGTAAAACTATTTACCAATACTCAATAAATATGAAAAGTATACCAATCAATCAAGAAATGCATATGTGAAATGTAAAACAATACAGTAATAAGCCATACACACATAACACATGGATTTTAATGTGGAAACCCTGTTAAGGGAAAAACCACTAGGATCGATAGCCCAAATTTTCACTCTACTGAAGTGAGCCCTGTTAGGAGCCAACCCTGTTAAAGGTTACAAACACACTATTAGGCATGACCTTGTTAGAGGATTTTATACATACAGGTTGTCACTTAGTATTGGGCATCTATTTGCTACCATCCTTGAATCAGCCTCCTTCTTAGACTATCAATAGGCTTTAGGCAAATCTTGCTACCATCCTTGAATCAACCTTCTTCTTAGGTTGTCAATAGGCTTTATGCAATTTCAATGCTACTTTCATGAATCAACCTTTTTGGC
>MU227994.1:1611975-1632524 GCA_018584345.1 Thuja plicata | reverse complement strand
GGATTTGCTTATTTTCATAGAAGACTTAAATGCAGACTCTAAACTTGGTAAGACACTATTGTCAAAGTTATTCATCTCAAATGAAATCAGTCTACCAATTAAGCTATCAAGAGTAACTATATTTTTTTCTACTGCTCTCATTTCTTGAATAGCAGAAACTCTAATAGCATATACAGGCAATAAGGTTCTTAAGATTTTACTTACCACTATTTCCTCTTCAAGTGTACCTCCAACACCTCGTATATCATTGATTCCTTTTATTCTTGTGTTGTACTATGTGATGTTTTCTCCTTCTTTCATTCTGAGATCATCAAACTTTTCTCTAAGGCTTTCTGCCTTGGCTCTCAGAACATTTGTATCACCTCCATGTACAAGCTTCAGTTTGTCCCACATTTTCTTTGCAGTTTTGCAGTCCTTGACATGTTCAAATTCAACATCAGAGAGTGAGGAAGAAAGCTCTATAACCATGCAGTAATGCTCATGCTTCTCTCTCAATTGATCTACTGTCAATGGTCCTATAGTCAACACATATTCAGTATCTAAGTATTGAGTAACATCATTACCAATACCTGATAAGTGGAGTCTTATCCTGCTTTGCCATGAAGCAAAGTTGTTTTTGTTCAACTTGGACACATCTCGTCTATTCATCTTGTGATCTTTACTTAGGTCTTGAAACCTTCCTTCTAAGAACACAAGCTCTGATACCAATTTTTAGTAATAACTGAGAGGGGGGGGTGAATCAGTGGCCTCAAAAATTTTATCCTTTAAACTTTAACCACCAATCAAATACATCTCAAATTATTAAGTCCCTACAAGAAGTATGCCATGAAATACTAATAATGATTTAACTATCTGTTGGTTTTCCTTGTCTATCCTTATTCTCCTTGATTACCTATAAGCAGTAAAAATATTTACTGATACTTAGTAAATATGCAGAGTATACCAATCAATCCATAAATGCATATGGGAAATGTAAAACAATACAGTAATAAGCCATACACACATAACACATGGATCTTAACGTGGAAACCCTGTTAAGGGAAAAACCACTGGGACCAGTACCCCAAATTTTCACTCTTCTGAAGTGAGCCATGTTAGTAGCCAACCCTATTAATGGTTACAAACACACTGTTAGGTGTGACCTTGTTAGAGGATTTTATACATAGAGGTTGTCACTTAGTATCGGGCATCTATTTGCTACCATTCTTGAATCAGCCTCCTTCTTAGACTGTCAATAGGCTTTAGGCAAATCTTGCTACCATCCTTGAATCAACCTTCTTCTTAGGTTGTCAATAGGCTTTATGCAATTTCAATGATAATTTTATGAATCAACCTTTTTGGCACTCCTTGGGATGTACCTCAATATATAGAAGACGGTTAAGTCCTGCTCTGTTAAGAGACTTGATGCTTCAATGGTTAAATTGAAACACTATGACCTATTTCTAATGCAACTTGAATTGCATATTTTCATATCTATTTAAGTACATTACCTCTCTGATCAATGTATCAATTCAATTCTTTGTGCTCCACACTTTTTGCTCTATGATGTGCTTCACTGTTCCTCAGTGTCTGCAAAATTCTTTATCTCTCCTTTATCTTGATTGATCAGGATTGTATGAATTTATCCTTCATTAGTTTCTCTTCAGCATCCTCTTTCTATTCACTCCCCTTCCCATGTATGTGATTGCGGAAATGAATTATGCTTGTCTCTTATATAGACATGATATTCCCTTTTTCTTGATTCTTGATTCTTGATTCTTGGTGTGAAAACAATCCAGCCAATCTGATTTAAAGCTTTAACTCTTGATTTATCTCGCAATTATCTTCTTGCCAACTGTACAAATCTTCTTTAAATCAATTACTTAACTCTGGTTGAATAAAACAAATAAAACAACCAGTTAAGTCTATCCTTAAGCTCTGCCAGCTAGATATTTTGTCATTTTCTGAACTCTCTGTTCTATCGGTCAACTCTGTAGTTAGTCATCGGTGACAACTACTAGTTCCATCGGTGTGACTCCAGTCAGCTTTGGGATCTTTTTCTATCAGGCATCATTGGATTTTTCTCGTCGGGAAACTATGTTTTCATCTCATCAAGCATCCTGTGATTTTGCTTCGTTGGGCAACACTGTCTTCTTCTCGTCGGGTATCACTATGACTTTTGTTCTTTTCCTTTACCGATGGTGTGCACTCCGTCGATGTTGTCTGTCACTTAGTGAATACTTGACTTTTATGCATTGTTGAAATCATAATCTTTATTCCATTGATTCTCTAAAGTCTTTGGCATTATGTACATGACCGTACAGATGATATCAAGTTGACATCAATGACTATACAAACCATTAACTGATTTAATGTCTTGCATCATCTTCAACTTAACATTATCAAACATTGAATTAGTTACATGTCATCGCGGAGGATTTGTGACCTTGTTTGTTGCAATTGAAACATTTTCCTTCAAACTTAGGTTTCTCAGTGCATTCACTTGCCCTATGTTCATGTTTTTTGCATCTGTAGCATTTACCATTAAACTTTGATTTTCCATTGCTCCAACACTTGTTTGTTGTGTGTCCTAACTTTCCATAATGATTACAAGTAGGTTTTCTATTCTTCTGAGTTCCTTGCTTTGAGGATTCACCTTGTTCAGTATAACCTAATCCAGTCTTTCCATGATGTCTGAGTTGAGTTTTCTCTGTCAACTGATTCATACTTCCTTGTGAATTCATCATACTCTCATTGGTATGTTTTTCAGTATTGAGATCATTATGCAGTCTTTCATTTTCTGTCCTCAGATTGATAACTTCTTGATTTACATTATTGAGCTGATTTATCATATCTGCTTGCTGAAGTGACAAATGATGGATTTCATTTTCTTTTTCTTCTAATCTTATACTCAGCAATATTTTATCTTCTTGTGTCATTTTCTACTTGACTCTTTTGTTCTATGACTTCACATATTCTAACTAAATGAATTTCTTGTTCTCTTCTCAATTTTCTAACTTATTCTTGTAAATTGAGATTCTTTGCAAGTAGGTCTTCAATTTCTGCATCTTCTTCTTTGGAACTTATTTCTTTGCATAAGTCATCAATTCTTTCTTCTATGTAACTTTTGTCATTCATTTACATTGCTAAATATTTTATTCTTTTCAGGGAAAGAGAGAGATGCTCCTTGAGTTTCTTGATCTAATCCATGGCCACTTTTAGATCTATCTTTTCATTTTCAATGGCTTTCTCCAGTCTGTATATTTCCATTGCCTCTGATCTTTTCTCAAGTTGTTAAACTTCTGTAAAGAGAACCTTTGCTCTGATACCAATTGTTAAAAATATGTTGAGTCAAGGTGACTTAGAGGGGGGGTGAATCAGGAACCAATAAAATTTAACCCTTTTAATCCAATATTAGATTATCTAAACTGATTGCATGCATGAAATGGAAAGCAATAAAGCATCCACAATATTTGACACAATATTTGGTTACCAAGAAACCTTCCAAATAGAAAGTAAAACTGGGGTGGGGATGGTACCCACAAGATTTATTATTGCAGCGTGAGTTTAGCCTGTTAAAGCTTACAATTGACCACTTCTGATGGTCTTCCCTATTAGGAGCAATAAGGACTATTAGGTCCACCTTCTGAAAGGATTTAATACAATACAATCAAGTAATACAACTCTGTTAGGAGATTTATAAAGGACTGTTAGGTCCACCTTGCTAGAGAATTTTGCTGATGCACCTGTTAGGATGAACCAATAGATGATCTTTTATACAACTCTGAATTACTGAATAAGATCCAATGATATGAACTAATCACCTGAGTGTGATGGATGAGTCTCTGTTGTTCCTTATACTGTTGTAGCCTCTTAAACAATCTGTCTCTTCATATTTGCATACATGCTCTTACACATATATTTTCTCTTATTCTGGATAAACAAAATACTTTATATTTATACCTTATCCAAACCAAATGCAATTATAAGTCAGCTTCCATAAGATAAATTAATATCTAACAATATAAGCTAAGTCATCCCAAAAATGTCACTCGGGTCTAGTAATCCACTTGGGCAATATATTGGCACTCGAGAATTATGTTGTCACTCGGGCAACATACTACACTCTGTCACTCGGGTAATACTGATTACCATTGTCTTCTCAGTTGACACTGCCACTGCTCGGGTTACATTGTAATTGCTAGGGTTGCACTGCTGGCTCGGTCAACACTGTGATTACTAAGTGTTTTGGCATTAATTAACAATATGTCTTGTCATAAGGTCATCACAATCCAATATCAAGAAGCAATATACAAAAATATGAGAGCATATACCAAAATAGTAAAGATACCTTATGTAAAACTAGCTTACTAATGTAAGTATCTTATAAGAACAAGTGAAGGTGTCATTGTACAAATATAACGATAAAAAATTCATTTATGTATTTATAATCAAATGGTACACATAGGATATAACCAAATGGTAAACATTAGGATATACAAATGTAAGGATACAAAATTCATTTATGTATTTATAATCAAATGGTACACATTATGATATACAAAATTTGGCCTCTCAATATTTACAAATCAGCCCATGGCCACTTATATATACAAAATTTGGCATCTAAATATGTACATGACAACTCATTACCATTTATATATACAAAATTTGGCATCCAAATATGCAGACAACTCATTACTATTTATATATACAAATTTGGCCTCCAAATATGCACATAAACCACCTTGTGGCCATTTATATGTATATAAAAGTGAATTTGCAATGTTTCACAAAAAATATATACAAATTTGTAAAAATCATTCTACCATTCTATAGAATCATTCTTGTAGATGCCCAAAATTAATCCTAACCCTTATTGTGTCAAGTACTGTCTCGTGGTTAGATTCACAAACTTTCCATAAATTCTTGTTAAGAGGTCTACCACAATACTTAATCAATTGAATATTTGTTGCAATAACAAGGTTAGAGTAATGAAGAATATGTCGATGTGTCTCAAAGTCCTCAAACAACCACACATTAGAATTTTTGATAGGGTGCCTTCTAAGCCATTTCCCTATCACAACAACAGATCCTATTGCGTACTCAATACCCTCTCCATCAATGATTGTGGCTATCAATTTTTTTTGGCCTCAGTTTGACATAAAAAGTAATATGTTCCTTCTTCATTGTTCTTGTATGCAACAACTGCATACACATGACCTGCATTTTATAAAAGGATAAGTTAATACCAAAATCAACATAAAGTGTAATAAAATATGTTTAAAATTGATTCTACCTAAGTAATAAATTGAGAAATTACCTAGTTCAAATAGGTCAGATACATGGTCAAAATCCATTGATGCTTCCATTTGGTTCAATTCTAGTGCTCTAGGAAGTCGATATGTATCAAGGGGTCGCAAAGGTCTATAACACCATTATAGACACCCAAAAATGGACATACTTGCAAGCTCACATTTAATCACTAATTATTCTTCTATTAATAAATGGTTCTTTAATCATTACTTAATCATCTTATTTATTCTATAATTCAACCTTTTAATCATATCCTTGGTATTAATTAAATAATTAATATTATTTAATTGGTTAACCTTTAGTTAAGTAGTTTTCATTATTTAATTAAATTCAATTTCTGGATTCCCACAATTTAAATAATCACTTTAATTATTTAAGTTGACTAATTTATTCTTCCTAATTAAATTGATTTCTTAAATTAATTTAATTTCATCCTTATTCCAATTTCAATTCATTTCTAATTAATTCTGCATTAATTTTGTATTCGTCCAAAATTGATTTTTTAACTCAATTTAAATTCCAAAATCTTTCAAAAATCTGAAAAATCAAATTAATGAGTTCATCAATATTCAAAAATGTAAAAAATCTCTTAAAAATCAAAATAAATTCTTTTATCAAAAATGCATTTTGGAAACTAATATCTTGAAAAATTAAAAATCTTATCTCATCTTCTGTTTCCTAAATGAACTCATTATTTTTTAGTTCAAAATGGAAATAAATCTTCAATTTTAGAAGTTTACCCAAATCCTTCTTCTTAATTATCTCGTTCGTCCAATCTGTTTTCCCAGAATCAATCTCGATCATTCATCCTACCTGGATTTCCTATATAGACCCTCATTCCTTCTCATCTTTAAAATCAAGAATTTTAGTATCAAACTTGTGCTATCAATTTGTAGGTCATTTATCATTTCTCAAATCTCTAAGTCTAGATGCTGCCAGATTCATCTCTGAGTGCCAGCTAGAAACATCTCAACGAAGTGCAGAGAAGCAAGGGAAGCCATTAGGCATTAGTTGGTTTTCATTAAACTCAATTTCATATTTTAATTATGATTATTCATCCCTATATTTCTATTATTTTTATGGAATTTACGTTGATTAGTAGTTCATTCTTTTATTTAGTTCAGTGTTATTAATCTCTTATTTTAACTTGTGCAGATTTCCCCTACGACATTTTGGTGAACCCGACATGAATCAACATCCCATAGACCTCTTACAAACAACTAATCTTTGACTTTAGTCTCGACCGTACGACCAAGATTTTATTTTATTTATTTGTCATTACTATAATTTCACAATGATTTTGTTTATTGTCGCAATCGCTCATTGTTTGTCATATTTTTTTTGTTTATTGTCACATTTGTGGCATTTATTTATGCAATCATAGGTGCTTTGCCACAATCAAATGTTGCATTCTACTATATATGTTTCATTTATTTCAGCAATCGATCTCATTTTTCCACAACTACATATGCATTCTACCATATTTTCTCTGTGTTTTTCCACATTCGCTTGTTTGCATTGTTGCAATTGCCTAGTAAAATAAGTTAATCTATTTTTTGATTTGATTCAGCTTGTAGGACTTTCTTCAGTTTTCATGTTTTCTTTCCCACTTGCTATTTTTCATAGAAAATAGGTTTCATGACGAATGGAGAGGAAATCAAGCAAGAGCACTTTTAGAATTCCTAATCATTTTGTTGAAAAGGCTTCCAAGAAAAAAGATGCGTATGCAAATAAAATACACTATGCAAATGAGATGGTAAAAATCAATGAGGAAGCAAATTATTTTAATAGATATGTTAAGATTCTACATTTTTATCAAGCTAAATTTGGAGTAGAATTCAATCTAGGTGCTTATCCTTTGTAAGTTAATTAGTTTTGCTAGCATCTCATTTTCCTTCACCTTAGGTTGCATGTGTTGGACTAACGTTTGTAGAAGCTTTAGTGTATGCTAAGGAGCTAGAGCAATTGCCTCGATAAATGGTAAAAATAAAAAATGTGTATTAATAATCAAAGGTGCACAGTCTCAAACTCTTCGACTTTAAGTGTTACCTTTTTCTTTATTTGTGGCATGGATTTTACAAACATAGATTAATTAAGAAGACCTTGTTTATTTTTGTATGGAGATAGTAGGCCTATTCTCTCACCTTTCAGGTGATCAAAGTGCCAAACCTATCAAAGTCCCACTTAGATAAATAAGGTCTAAAAAATAACCATGTTTTCTTTGTGTTTAGAAGTAAAAGATAGTACGGATATTCTCTCACCTTTCAGGTGATTAGAATACCATGCCTATCATAACTTCATTTCAATTTCATTTAGTGCCATTAAATCCATAGCGGGCTTGCCTCTTGAGATTTTCCTTAACGAGGTCGGTGAGAGAGAACAACCCAAGAGGGATACAACCATTTAAGCTATGGTAATCCAACCCACTATAAAATAAGATGCATTCATCCTTAATGGGTTGAGTGAAAAAAAGATTTTGGGAATAAATCTCCTCTAGTAGTCCTTTGATATTGTGCAAAATCATGTTTTTATGCTTGTGGGATACCTCTGTAATGGGGAATAGACTCAAACTTTTTGAACAGAATCCTGATTACAACCTGGTTAAGTAGAAAGCTTACTCTTTTTATCCTTTGAAGCCAAAATTGACCATAGGTAGCTTGACTGAATTTTTTCTCTATGAAAGACCCATGGAAATGATCAAGAACATACACTCAATGTGAATATTCTAGGGAAAAACAATTGTTTGAAGTGTGTGCTATGTTTGGTGATCTTTTTGTTTCAATCCAAATCTTATCTTGCAAGTGTTGTTAACAGTCATTATCTTTGATTTTGGAAGATCACCATCAACGATTATAGGTCCTTAGAAATAAAGAATCAACATCAACATCAACATCCCAATTCTTCATCATAGAGATGGACCCTTATCTATTAGACTTTACCATAAGACAGTCTTCAATTTTGGAACCCCATCATTTCAACACAGATCACATTCCAAACAATTCAAATCAATAAAAAAATGGATCTAACTGTTAGGAATAATAGTCCACCAACACAAGTGAGAGGGGGGTGAATCAGTTGTGAGATATATTATTAAACATTAAACATTATAAACAAAAACTTTAAATGATAACATAGTAAATCCAACACCATAACACAATCCTTTATTGTCGAGGAAACCCTATTAAAGGTAAAACCCCGGTTGGAATTAGAACCCACAAATAATGCACTGAGAGTATAGTATCCCTGCTAAAAGATTTAGCCCTGTTAGGAGATTATTAATGTATTACAATACATATTCCTTATTAAAGGACAAACCATGTTAGGGGTCAAGAGTAATAGTAGGCTCACTGCCTAGGCACACTGCCTAAAGAAGGTTATATCCACCTTTACGACTTACTTTCTGAAATAAAAGTGTATATGAAATATACAATCCAATGAATTGTTTGATAGAAACTATCTTTTCTTGATCAGTTCTAATGAAGTCTCTTAATCACATCCTCTTCTCTACATCCAACAGACTTCGCACAAACAAGCTCGCAGCTTCCAAACCTCGTTGTTAATTTTCTTTCATAAAAGAAAACAACTTCCTTTTATACAATTTTACAATAAGCAGTTAGGTCGTCCAATTAAGACTTCCCCAATGCAAAAATAATTACTTAACCCCTTTCTAAGATACACGCGATACCTATAACAAGTAAACATCAATTATAATTCATCAAATATAATCTAAGATCCGTATCCCATGCTCGCACTCCATAATACACGCTCCATCTTTGAAGTCGGCCCCAAATAGGTCTCCTCTAGAACACATGCCACAGCTGAAGTCACCAAGAGTCCTATGACCAAAGAATCATAAAAAACATTTGTCAACATGTCTTTTTCCATTCCCCAAGATCTCATATCATGAATCCATGTTGCACACAAGTTATCCTCAAAACCTAGAGACTAACTCTGTCAAAGATCACTATCATAGTCCATTACCTAGTCTTCACTAAAACATATGGAACTCACTCAATCTGAAATATTAATCCATACGACCTTATACATAAGATCATAACACATCCATGTACACATCACCATCTTTTCTCATTCTAAATCAACCGTACAATACCCATACACTTATGTCAGTCAACTAAGCAACAGTAATAACCAGTCTATTCGGCCTCCATAGAAACATATGTTGACATCAGTGACAAAACATGAATTCCAAAAACAACATTAGAAACCAATTCCAACAATCTCCCCCTTTGGCATTGATGGAAACATATGGGAAAATCTAGTAACCCAAAAGTACTCACTCTCAATAGAATCTTCTCAATATCCTCAACACAAGTCTCCCTAAAATAGTAGGGATTTTCACATAAAATCTCTCTCCTTTGAAAACAATGGAAAAGGGTTCCATAACTCTTCTTCTGAACATCTTCCTTCTGCAAGGTGTATCTTTTTCAAATCTTCATGCCTCCAAAAATAAGGTGCAAAATCACCCAAATGTGTTCTTTATTATTCCTGTGATCACTCCCCCTGAGGAAGCCACTAGACTGATGTGTTCCTGCGTCAATTCTATTCTCACAAGGAGGGGCTCTCACCCCAATCATACCTATGAGATAATCAAAGGCATCCTTTGGCAAAGGTTTTGTAAATATGTTTGTTATTTATTCCTTTGTGCTGATATATTCCAATCTAATCTTTCTCTGCAACCTTGTCTCTCAAGAAATGATACTTAATGGAAATATGTTTAGTCTTTGAATGCATAACTGGATTCTTTGACATAATCACTATGCTAGTGCTATCACAATGGATAACCACTAGCTCTTCAAAATTTATCCCAATGTCCTTCTACATTTTTTCATCCAAACAATCTGTGTGCAATTTATAGCAGCAACAACATACTCTAATTCAGTAGTAGAATGGGCTATAAAATCTTGCTTATTACTTAACCAAGAAACCAATCTTTTCCCAAGAAAGAATGCACCACCACTTGTACTCTTTCTATCATTTCTTGCCAAATCAACATTCGTATAATCATGCAAATCAAAATCACCATATTTTTTATACCATAATCCATAATCCAGTGTTCCTTTCAGATATCTAAATATTCTTTTTACAACAACAAGATGTGTCTCTTTAGGATCTGCTTGATATCTTGCCATAATTCTAACTGCATTAGCAATATCTGGTCTAGTGTGAGTCTGATATTGTACGCCTCCAATCATAGATTTGTACTTTGTCTAAAAATTACTCTAAGATTTGTCAGTAATAGTAAGCTTGTGACCAGTAACCATAGGTGTTCCAACAGGTTTACAATCTTCCATTCCAAACTTTTTCAACATTTCTTTAAGATACTTCGTCTGAGAAATAAAATACCATTCTTGTTCTGATTAATTTGTAGTCCAAGGAAAAATTCCATCTTTCCAATCATTGACATCTCAAATTCATTTTCCATTTCCTTAGATAAATTTTTACTCATTACATCATTTCCTCTAAAAATTATATCATCAACAAAATATTCAACTATTATAATTTCATCTTCACTAGTTCTTAAGTACAAATTGTTGTTTGCATTACCTTTTTTGAAACCAAGACAAAGTAGATACCTGTCCAATCTTTCATACCATAATCTAGGTGCTTGTTTCAGTCCATACAAAGCCTTCTTCAACTTGCAAACCATATCCTCATCTTCTGTTAGAGGAAATCCATCGGGTTGTTCAATATATACTTCCTTTTCTATATCTCCATTCAGAAATGTAGATTTCACATCCATCTAATATACTTTGAATTCATTATGTGCAGAATAAGCAAGAAATAATCTTACAACCTCAAGCCTAGAAAAAAGAGAAAATGTTTCTTCAAAATATATACCTTCTTGTTGTGAGTATCCTTTACAAACTAGTCTTGCCTTATTTCTTACGACCATTCCTTCTTCATTCATCTTGTTTCTGAAAACCCACTTAGTTCCTATAACATTCTTATCTTTAGGTCTAGGAACTTATTCCCAAGTATTATTTTTCTTTATCTGTTCCAATTCTTCCTGCATAGCCTTAGTCCAAGACTCATCTCTACATGCCTTATCAGTAGATTTTGGTTCAACTTGAGAAATCAAATATATTTCATCTCTTAGTCTTGATCTTATCATGGTGCCTTTATTTGCATTTCCAATAATTTGATTTTCAGGATGCTTTTTCTTAACATACCTCAAAGTTTTAGGAATTTTAGTAGGATCATTTGATTCATCTTGACATACCTCGATCTCATGATCAATCTCAGAAGGTTCTTCTTGATTTTCATTAACCTCCTTGATCTTTGTAGTTTGGTTACAGTCATATATTCTTTCCTGAATCTAGAAATTTTCATCAATCCTCACATTATCACTTTCAATGATATTCCTTAATATCAGATTGAAACATTTATAAGCTTTTCTCTTAGTGGAATAACCAAGGAAGATTCCTTCATCGCTTATAGCATCAAACTTTCCTATCTCATCATCTCTTTTGATATAGAATTTACTACCAAATATTCTAAAATATTTCACCATAGGAGTATGATTAATCCATAATTCATAAGGAGTCTTACTTGTACCTTCTATAATCTGAATTTTGTTCAAGGTATAAATAGAAGTACCAATAACTTCTCTCCAATGAACATGTGATACATTTCCTTCTAGAAACATGGTTTTTGCAACATCTAATATTTTTTTGTTTCTTCACACTGCTATCCCATTTTGTTGTGGTGTCCTAGGATTAGATGTATGTTTGTATATTATATGCTCTTCATAGTAGGTATTAAAGAAGTCTGAAGTAGACTCTCCACCTCTATCTGATCTCAAATATTTTTATCTTTAAATCCGATTCATTCTCAACTTTTGTTTGAATATCTTGAATTTCTCAAAAGCCTCAGATTTCTCTCTCAGATATGTATAACCCACATCATCCTAGAAAATTCATCAAAAAAAAGTATAAAATCCCATTCACCATAGTAAGATCTCATTCTTGTAGGACCAAATAGATTTGTATGCACCAGATCCAACTTCCCTTTCGTTGAGTAAGATTTTATTTTAAAATTGCTTCTAGTATGTTTCCCCATTACACATTCTCTACACATGGTGTTAGACAGTTTCACAATCTTTGGTAGGTCTCTAACATCATTACTCATCCTTGCCTTTGCAATATTATCAAAATTCACATGAAAAAATCTTCTATTCCATAACCAAATGTCATCAACCTTTGCAACTAAACAAGAAGCCTCAGATGTATTTAATTCAAATACATTACCTCTTGACTTAGTTCCAGATGCGATCAATTCCCATGACTTATTTCTAATAGAGAATTTCGCATAAAATAATTTCAACAAATTATGCTTAAGTCCATCAATAAGTAACAGCTTCAGTATTAGTCTTTCCATCCAAAAAAATAGATCCAACTCCAATGAGAAGCTTAGGAGTATTGTCACCAAATCTCACAACACCACAATCATACTTGGTTAACTTAACGAATTTATTTCTATCTCTAGTCATATGATGTGAACAACCACTATAAATTACCCATTCAGATTTATTTCAACATGTGACAGTAAGGCTCTTTCTTCATGAATAGTTTCATCATCCTTGATAGCAAAAAAATTCAATCTCATCATAATCAATAGCATCATCATCAGAAACACCATCAGTAGCATTGTAACATTCCTTATGCTTGGAATACTTAGGTCTATAAAACTTGTATTTAGTCTTAGGAACCCTTGTAGGACATCTAGACACAAAATGACCTATCTTCTTGTATGAGAAACATTTCAAAGGTAACTTTCCTTCAAACTTACCCTTACCTCTCTTTTCTCTTCTAGCGATCAGTGCCACAATTTCATCTAACTTTCTTTCTTATTCATGTATCTGTTCCCAATCATCGGCATATTCACAAAGCTCTTCTCTCAAGTCACTTCTTCTAGTGCTCACAGTCCCTGATAAAAAGAACAGTTTCCTTAAATGTTGTCTCAAATTTAGGTAATGAATCTCCTAGCTTTGTGGCCTCAAAAGTAGTTAATTTTGCAATCAACATCTCTCTATTGAAGTTCGTCATCAAAGGTATGATCTCCTCTATATGATGTAACACACTTAGGGTTTCTCTCTACCCTATTCTCCTCTAGGGTCTTCTTGGGCCAACTCACTAACCTAGTAGGGTTATATGCTCAACCCTACTCTCCTTAGGTATCTGCACACAAGATCCTAACCTTTCACCTAGTGTACACTAATTGCACTGATAAAAAATGCTCCATTCTGCAACACAAACTAACTAGGTCTTTCCTAGTCTCAATCTCCAAGAATTGCCTCAATTCCTCTTAGGAATTAGCTCCATGGAAGGATAGGTCATCAAGACCTCCACTGGTTCCATTCGAACCCCTGCATACACCATTCACAAACATATAACAATCAAGTGCTTCAAAGTGCACCTTTCTCACCCCAAATAGGGCTACAAGCCAATTAGGCCTTTTTCTAGCCTTTTTGAAGATAACTTGAAATTTTCCCACACAAGCCTCCAAAATGGTTTAGGATTAAAACACCCTTTATCAATTACTTTGATATTTTCAAGATCTCCAATCCTCAAGTTGTCCGTACAACCCTTCCTACAATCATGCCTAAAAATTAGGGTTTTAGGGCTTATTGACAGTCTAAACAAAAGAGTGTTCTTTCAACACACCAAACCACTCATCCAACCTTTTCCTTTGAATTGGTGGTCTTTCACACATTTCTCTATCCCTCCATGAGCTTTTGTTGAAGCCACCAATGCATTCAACCCTCCTTACAGCATTTGCAATGTTTCTTAGTCCCTAGCCATGCACAGCAGGCTTGCCTAGGACATCATTAAAAAAATAGCAAAACTACTTTCTTTGGCCCCTCCTTCTGTACAAATAATGTACATGGAGTCTCCTCACCCATGCCAAGAGTCCGTATAGAATCTACGGTGGCAAGTTGAGTTAAGACTCCATTTTTCCAACCTGCCTGGTTCAGACCAGCGAAAGGGCAAAACACAAAGAATTTAACTAAACCAATACAAACACTTTAACTTAAAAAAATAAATCCACACATAATCTTAAAATAACCTACCCTACATTAATCAGTGGCTACAGACTGAGATCTAATCCATCTAACTACTGCAATCAAGAAAACTCACTAAAATTGCTCTGAAAATGCACACACATAAAATTTTGTATATTTAAGATGTTCACCAACCTTGCTTACAGGTCAAGGAAGGCCTCTTATACTTGTCCCCATCCCTAATCTGATGGTTTCAGACAGTTACAATAACCATTTCATCGAAAGTTCTCTTCTTGCATAATTGTTGTCAATGTTGTCAATGACAACTTTGACAATTTTGACAACTTTCCACAATTTTAGGAAATCCACTCTAAACTTTGTTCTAAGACCATGAACACATCATAATAGACTTAGGTAGACCATTCCTACCTCTCTTAGGTCCTAAAACACTTTCTTTCTAAATTTGACCCCTATGTGCTTGATTCACACTATTGCCACAACATTGGCAATTAGGGTCCAAATTGGCACTTGTCTCCTAAAAGACCAAACAAACTTGAAAAGACCTTCCCTAAAGACCTAACACACACCTTAGGAAACCTCTAGTCCTATTATTAAAACTAGTGGTTTGGCTAGAACCACTACAAGCCAAAAGAACTCTAGAAGCCCTAGGTCACCAAAGAGCCTTACCTAGGTGCTCCTGCACCATACTCCCCCACAAAGGGAAAGTCAAGTCACTCCTATAGACAATAAATAGTCAGGAATGCCTAGCTTCTTGAAGTTAGATTATGCAATCCATGAAGCCTCTGAGTCAAGTCTATCTTTCCACTTGATAAGGTGTTCCATATACACCTTGTGTCCAGTTGTCTTTTGCACTCTTGAATCCAAAACTCCCTCAGTTGTCAATTGTTGTTTGGTGGACACCAAATCAGGGTCTACATCACTTTGAACTCCTTAATTATGTTGATTGATCTCAGACAATGGACCTTTAAACTGAACTAGGTCCTGCACATTGAAAGTAGAAGAGATATTCAAATCAGAAGGTAAGTCTATCTTGTAGGCATTAGCCCCATATTTAGCTAGGACTTTGCATGGTCCTATTCTCTTCATCTGAAACTTAGTAGGGACTCCCTTCTACATTCTTGACTTGTTCAAATGAACCATAACATGGTCTCCTACTTGAAATTGGATATCTTTCCTCTTCTCATCCACTTTTCCCTTCAACTTTTGCTGACTGTCCTGTATAGTTTTCTTGACCTGCTCTTGGATCTCCTTCATAGTGTGGGTGAATTCCTCAGCATGCCCACTATTTTACTCCCTTCCTCCAAGATCCCTAAGCTCACAAACTCCCCTAGGATTCATCCCATAAACTATTTCAAATGGGCGTCTCCCTGTCATCCTATTCCTACTGTCATTATAGGCATACTCTGCCTGAGGTATGACTACATCCCATGTCTAACCATATTATTTTGTTAGGAACCTCAATAGGTTACCCAACACCCTGTTGACCACCTCCGTTTGACCATCAATCTGAGGATGGTATGTTGATCCAAAAGATAAGTTTGTACCCAATATATTCCATAATGTTTTCCAAAAATGGCTCATGAACTTAACATCCCTATCAGATACATTGCTTAAGGGTAGTCCATGAATCCTTACAACTTCTTTAAATAATATATAAGCTATGTGACTAGCATCACTAGTAGTCTTGCATGGAATGAAATGCCCCATCTTGCTAAATCTGCCAACTACCACATATATACTATCATAGCCTTGCTTAGTCTTTGGTAGACCCACTATGAAGTCCATGCTCACACACTCCCAAGGTCTGTTTGGGATAGGTAACGGTTGATACAAGCCTGCATTGCTGCTACCTCCCTTTGCCTTCATGCATACTACATACTGTTCCACATATTTAGTGACATATTTTGTCAACTTAGGCCAATGATAAAACCTTTGTACTAACTCCAAGGTCTTGTTTACACCAAAATGTCCACTCATAGATCCATTATTCTTTTCTTGTATGAGATTCATCCTCATAGAACCCCTTGGCACACATAATTGGTTTCCTCTAAATAACAGTCCATTCTGCAATGTGAACTCAGAGAATTTTCTATGGAAGTGGTTCTGAAAATCATGGCACACTTGATATGCCTCACCAAAATCTTCATCTGCTTGATAGAGGTCCTTAAAACTCTCTATGCCTATAATGTTCAACTGAACTTCTTGGAATGTCAAGAGTCTCCTACTTTGTGCATCGGCAACTTTGTTCAACTGGCCCTTCTTGTGCTTGATGGTAAATGTAAAGGCTTGGAGATACTCCATCCATTTTAGATGCCTATTACTCAACTTCTCTTGTGTATTGATGTAGCTAAGTGCCTGATTGTCAGTAAATACCACAAATTCCTTAGGTAAAAGATAGTGTCTCCACTTTCTTAATGACTGCACTAGAGCATATAATTCTAGGTTATAAGAAGAGTATTTCTCCTTAGCTTTATTTAGCTTCTCACTAAAGAAGGCCACTGGTCTGCCCTCTTGACTTAACACACCTCCTACTGCTATGCCACTTGCATCACATTCAATAGTGAATAACTTATCAAAACTAGGCAATGTTAGGACAGGTTGTGTAGCTACTTTCCTTTTCAACATCTCAAATGACTTCCCAGCTTCTAAGTTCCATCTAAACTTAGCCTTACTTCCACCCTTAATAGTTTCCAACAATGGTGCACATATATCACTAAAATTCCTAATGAACTTCCTATAAAATTGAGCTAGGCCATGGAAACTCCTTACCTCGGTTGCTGATGTAGGTGGTGGCCAATTCAGAATAGCTGACACCTTGTCTTGGTCCATCTTCAAGGATCCCTTGGATACCACAAATCTCAAGTAGACAAGCTCTTGCTTGAGAAACTCACACTTCTCCAAGCCAATGGCTAGTTTCTCTTCATGCAACTTCTTCAACACTGATTCAACGTGCTTGATGTGGTCTTCCTTTATTCTGCTATAGATCAATATGTCATCAAGATAGACCACCACAAACTTACCTATGAAGTCTTTAAGCACTTCATTCATGAGCCTCATGAATGTGCTAGGAGCATTGGTGAGGCCAAATGGCATCACAAGCCACTCATACAACCCATCAGTTGTTTTGAATGTTGTCTTCCACTCATCTCCCTCAACCCTTATCTGATGGTAACCACTTTTCAAATCCAACTTGGTAAAGTACATTGCCCCTCCAAGACAATCCATAAGATCTTCTATCCTGGGTATTGGAAACCTATATTTTATGGTGATTCTGTTAATCTCCCTTGAATCAATAGCCTCCATTTTTCACCTTTCTTTGATGCTAACACCACAGGGAGTGCACATGGGCTGATACTCTTTTTAATCAAGCCTTGGTCCAATAATTCTTGGACTTGTCTAGCTACCTCTAAATTCTGATCAGAGGTTAGCTTATAAGCTGCTTTATTAGGTAATGAGGCACCAGGTATGAAGTCAATTTGATGACTAATCACTCTCTTAGGAGGCAAAGTTGCAGGAGTCCCATCACTGACAATATCACTGTATTTTTCAAGTAGAGTCTGAATCTCCTTGAGTACTATCTCCTTAACTATCTTCTCTTCCTCCTTGGATTTTAACAAAATGGCATACCCTGCACTTGCCTCTTCCTTGATGTCTTTTACAAACTCCTTTCCACTGCAGAATAACACAGTAGGAGTCTTAGACTGTGGCTCTTCATCCTCCAATAAGGACTGTATTTTAAATGTCTTATCATTCTTCTTAAATGATATGGAATTCTCCTTTCCATGATACACTACCTCTCTATCATATTGCCAGGGTCTTCCTAACAATAAGTTGCAAGCATCCATTGGTAGGATGTCACAAAGTAATTTATCCTTGTAGCCTGCTATAGAAAACTCTACCCATGTTTTCTCATTTACTAACACACTCTGTCCCTTATTAAGCCAAGTCACCTTGTAAGGGTTCACATGGGGTATCTTGGTTAATTTTAGCTTAGTAACTACGTGCTCTGATATTATATTATCAGTAGATCCAGAGTCTACTATCACCTTGCAGACTTTTCCAAGGATCTTACATCTGATCCTAAACAATGCCCTCCTTTGCTTAGGTTCATCCTTCACTGGCTGCCTGATTAATACCCTTCTAAACATTAGATTCTCACCCATCTCAGAGTCTATATGATCAACATCAGGTGCCTTGACACTAGAAGTGTCTTCTTGAACATAAGCTACCCTCTTGTCACTATTGGATGCAGTAGGCTTATCAGGACACCTATATGCTGAGTGACCAGTCTGTCTACAATTGTAGCACTTCATATTTGCAAAATAGGAGTTGCTTCTACCTCCTCTTCCCCTATTGGATCCACTCTAATTACCTCTACCTCTGCCATAACCACCTCTTGGTATGGATTCATTGGTGTGCTCTGTCAATCTGCTTTCACCTTGGCTTCTTTGTTCACTACCCCTACCTTGGTAACCTCCTCTCTTTCCTCTTTGGTCTCTCCCTCTGCCTCTACCCTTCAAATTAGAGTCACTCTTCTTCCTATTCTTCTCTTCAACCTTGAGAGCTCGTTGTTGACATCTCTGAAAAGTAGTGGGGGTCCACAAGCTAATCTCTTCTTGGATGTTCCACTTCAACCCACCTAGATACCTAGCCACTCGGATTGGATCTTCTTCTTGTTTCTTTGACCTAAGATAGATTCTTTGAAATTCCTCTATATAGGAGGCTACATCCATATATTTCTGTTTCAATCCTTGTCTCCTTCTATGGAGTTGGATCTCATAGTCTACTGGTAAAAAGTTCTCTCTCATCTTAGTTACCATTGCTTGCCAATTTGCTATAGGTTGCTTCCCAAGTCTGACTCTTTCATCCTATAGGTACTTCCACCATGTTAGGGTCAATCCCCTAAGCCTTGACTTAGCCACCTTAACCTTTTGTGCATCTATTATACCTTCACACTCAAAGTGATTCTCCATCCCTTCAATCCACTCCAAGACTGTTTCAATGTCCATTTTCCCACTAAACAATGGGATGCCTTCTAAGGATTTACCACCCAATGCCTTGATGGATTTCAAGAATGGTTCCTGCTCCATCATAAGGTTTGGTTCAAGGATAATATCATCCTCTTCAACCTTCTGCTTCCCTATATCACTTTTTTCACCTTCTCTACCTTGGTCTCTTGCATCCACTACTTCTTGTAGTTTTAGCTTCATCTCTTCTAGGGCCTCTTCAAGGAGTCTATTCCTCTCCTTTTTCTCATCCATGTCCCTAGACAACTCTGCATTTGTTACCATTTCTCTAGAGCCACAAGATTCCACCTCTGACATATATAATCCCAAATCTTTTGGGGCTCTGACACCACTCTGATGTAACACACTTAGGCTTTCTCTCTACCCTATTCTCCTCTAGGGTCTTCTTAGGCCAACTCACTAACCTAGTAGGGTTCTATGCTCAACCCTAATCTCCTTAGGTATTTGCACACAAGATCCTAACCTTTCACCTAGTGTACACCAATTGCACTGATAAAAAATGCTTCATTCTGCAACACAAACTAACTAGGTCTTTCCTAGTCTCAATCTCCAAGAATTGCCTCAATTCCTCTTAGGAATTATCTCCATGGAAGGATAGGTCATCAAGACCTCCACTGTTTCCATTTGAACCCTTGAATACACCATTCACAAACATATAACAATCGAGTGCTTCAAAGTGCACCTTTCTCACCCCAAATAGGGCTACAGGCCAATTAGGCCTTTTTCTAGCCTTTTTGAAGATAACTTGAAATTTTCCCACACAAGCCTCCAAAATGGTTTATGATTCAAACACTCTTTATCAAATACTTTGAGATTTTCAAGATCTCCAATCCTCAAGTTGTCCGTATAACCCTTCCTACAATCATGCCTAAAAATCAGGGTTTTAGGGCTTATTGACAGTTTGAACAAAATAGTGTTCTTTCTGTAGAATCTGATGAAAGATCAGATTCACGCCAAGATCCAGCTGCATGCAAAAACCTGTCACAAGAAATGAAGAGAAAGAAGGAAAAAGCTAAACTCAGTTTTTACTCAAAGGTGAGAGCAAAATTATTGACTTAATTAATTGAGAGTAATTACAAAGTTCGACCTTATAAAGGTGAACAAACCCTAAACCCTAAAAGCTAGGATGCGCAATATAATTAATATAAAGTATTAATTATATGCACCTAAGTGAAAGCATAAGC
>MU227994.1:1564421-1608990 GCA_018584345.1 Thuja plicata | reverse complement strand
AAGTGACAGAAAAGACTCCAGAAACCCCAGAAAGAGAGGGCTTGATCCACAGCTCTCACCAAACTCGAACAAGCTGCAACAGCAAAGCTCTGATACCATGTAGAATCTGATGAAAGATCAGATTCACACCAAGATCCAGCTGCATGCAAAAACCTGTCACAAGAAATGAAGAGAAAGAAGGAAAAAGCTAAACTCAGTTTTTACTCAAAGGTGAGAGCAAAATTATTGACTGAATTAATTGAGAGTAATTACAAAGTTCGACCTTATAAAGGTGAACAAACCCTAAACCCTAAAAGCTAGGATGCGCAATATAATTAATATAAAGTATTAATTATATGCACCTAAGTGAAAGCATAAGCCGAAAAAGAGTAAACTGATTACTCTAACACTTTCAACACACCAAACCACTCCTCCAACCTTCTCCTTCAAATTGGGGGTCTTTAACACATTTCTCTATCCCTCCATGAGATTTTGTTGAATCCACCAATGCATTCAACCCTCCTTGCAGCATTTGCAATGTTTCTCAGTCCCTAGCCATGCACAGCAGGCTCGCCTAGGGCATCATTGCAAAAATAGAAAAACTACTTTCTTTGGGCCCTCCTTCTGTACAAATAATGTACATGGAGTCTCCTCACCCATGCCAAGAGCCCGTATAGAATCTACAGTGGCAAGTTGAGTTAAGACTCCATTTTTCCAACCTGCCTGGTTCAGACCAGCGACAGGGCAAAACATAAAGAATTTAACTAAACCAATACAAACACTTCAACTTAACAAACTAACTCCAAAATAATCTTAAAGTAACCTACCCTAAATTAATCAGTGGCTATAGACTAAGATCTAATCCATCTAACTACTGCAATCAAGAAAACTCACTAAAATTGCTCTGAAAATGCACACACAGAAAATTTTGTATATTCAAAATGTTCACCAACCTTGCTTACAGGTCAAGGAAGGCCTCTTATACTTGTCCCCATCCCTAATATGATGGTTTAAGATAGTTTCAATAACCATTTCATCGAAAGTTCTCTTCTTGCATAATTGTTGTCATTGTTGTCAATGACGACTTTGACAATTTTGACAACTTTCCACAATTTTAGGAAATCCACTCTAAACTTTGTTCTAAGACCATGAACACATCATAATATAATTAGGTAGACCATACCTACCTCTCTTAGGTCCTAAAACACTTTTTTTCTAAATTTGACCCCTATGTGCTTGATTCACACCATTGCCACAACATTGGCAATTAGGGTCTAATTTGGCACTTGTCTCCTAAAAGACCAAAAAAAATTGAAAAGACCTTCCCTAAAGACCTAACACACACCTTAGGACACCTCTAGTCCTATTATTGAAACTAGTGGTTTGGCTAGAACCACTACAATCCAAAAGAACTCTAGAAGCCCTAGGTCACCAAAGAGCCTTACCTAGGTGCTCCTGCACCACTATAGCTGGCACTTTAGTTTTGTAAACAGGTATCAAAGATATAAGAATATTTGCAATCAATTCATCTTAATTGTATGTACCTCTAGAGTTTCTAATGCCAATAAAACCCTCTGTAACTCTCTATACACATGCTCTAATGCTCTCATCATCTTTCATTTTCAAAATTTTCATCCTTGTCTTCCAGTTTTGCAACTTTGTATGCTTAGTAAACTTATCTCCTTCATATATTGTTTCCAATATTGACCAAATTTTATGTGCAAAATCCAATTCTTTAACCTCTGTTAATTCACCTTTAGAGAGCATGCTAATCAGTGCTTCTGTTGCAACTATGTTATAAGAAATAGCTTCTTTTTATCATCAATAGTTTTATCCAGTCCATCTTCAGTCTTGACTGGCTCATCCTTCTTTGTAATCATCTAATAATAAATTCCCAAACACAACAAATGAGTTTACATTTTTTTCTTCCAACTGTCAAAGTTTTTAGGATCAAACTTCAGACTATCCTTCCTGTAGTATGCCATTTTAGGATCACCCCAAGCTATTGGGCTTTCTCTCTAAGGACCTAATACCAATTGTTAGGAATAACAGTCCACTAACACAAATGAGGGGGGGTGAATTAGTTGTGAGAAAAATTATTAAACATTAAATATTATAAATGAAAACTTTAATTTAGACGATAACACAATAAATCCAACATCATAACACATTCCTTTATCTTTGAGGAAACCATGTTAAAGGTAAAACCTTGATGGGACTTAGCACCCACAAATAATGTATTAAGAGTATAGTATCACTGCTAAAATTTTTATCATTGTTAGGAGCTTATTAATCTATTATAATACATAGTCCATGTTAAAGGATGTACCCTGCTATGACTCAAGAGTAACATTAGGCTCACTGCCTAAAGAAGGTTATATCCACCTTCAGTGCTTATTGTCTGAAATACAAGTGTATATGAAATATACAATCTAATGAACTATCTGATAGAAATTGTCTTTGGTTGATCAGTTCTAATGAAGTCTCTTAATCACATCCTCTATCCTACATACAACAAACTTCACACAAACAAGCTTGCAACTTCCATACTTTGTTGTTACTTTTCTTTCATAAAAGAAAACAACTTCCTTTTATACAAATTTACAAGAAGCAATTAGGTCATCCAATTAAGATTTCCCAATGTACAAATAATTACTTAAAACACCTTTCTAAGATACACACAGTACCTATAACAAGTAAACATCAATTACAATTCATCAAATATAATCCAAGATCTGTAATACATGCTCCATCTCTAAATTCAGCCCAAAAGAATAGATCTCCTCCAAAACACATGCCACAAATGATATCACCAAGAATCATGCAACCCAAGTATCATAAAAACCATTCCTCAACATGTATTTTTCCATTCCCCAAGCTCGCATATCGTGAATCCATATCGCACGCAAGTTATCCTGAAAACCCAGAGACTAACTCTATCAAAGATAATTGTCACAGTCGAGTACCTAGTCTCCACTAAAAAATTTGTAACTGACTCAATCTAAAATATTAAGCCATGTGACCTTAGATTTAAGATCATAACACATCCCTGTATACATCATCATCTTCTCTTGTTCTAAATCAACTGTACAGTACTCATACACTTATGTTAGTCAACTAAGCATCAGTAACAGCCAGTCTAATCTACCTCCATAGAAACATATGTTGACATTAGTGACAAAACATGAATTTGAACAACAACATCTGAAACCAACTCCAACACTACCATTACACAACCTTGATCATAGACTAGTCACAAGGTGACAAATCAGAAATCAACTAGAGGATCCATTTGTTAATCCATTTCCTCCATGGGAGGAAGAACCATAAATAAATCCCTATGAGCACATTAACCCATCTGTGTACCATGAATAATTTCTTGAAATGTCACAACAGCCTCCTAGGTCAATAATGTTCCAAGATGTAACTGAGGAAGAGTTAGAAGACAGAAGAAGATTCTTACTCTTCACTAGTTGTAAAAATTGTGGTTGAACGAAATCCTCAAATTTACTAGAAATGCTTTTGTGAAAAGGAGTCAAAATTCCTCCTATATTTGACGTATGTACCATCTAGCCTAAAAATTCATTAGAAGGACATGACACAACTAGACAATCTCAAATGCATACTATAGTGTCCTAGATAATGTCTCTTCCAGAGTCCTCACAAAAAATGTCATCTTAAACATCAACACAAGCTGGTTCCTCTTTTGCATGGGGCATGTCTGAAAATCAAATGATGTCTCAAGGTATTCTAACTAGTCAAAATTTAGCTAGTTCTCAGATTGTCTCATCTACCATGACTAGTTCATCTCAAATAATTTCTTCAAATGTGGTTACTTCAAGTGGCCCAGTCATATCGTCGGCACCTCAAAACTACTATACCCCATTTTCCAATATTCAAAAAACACAATCAATTCCAACTAGATTTGGGTCTCAACCACTGCAAAGACAATTAGGATCATTTTCTGTCAGTCCTACATTCATTCAACCTCGTCCAAGGATTATATTTTTATTTCAAAAATTACCCCAACATATACAACCCTTGAATAGTAACACATCTCAATTCCAACAAACTTAACCATCTAGTAATCAAAATCAAAAACCTGGTAGGTCTTATGTACCCTCAACACAATATCAATATCTTATACAAGGCCCAAGACTAGGTGCCAGGAAACAATCCAACTTCGCAAATGTTCCCCAAACTCAAACTGGCATTTTGATTCAACAAATACAAACTCTGCAAACTCAGATGCAAGATCTTAAAAACTAGAGAAAGACAAAGTCCTACACTACAGATGAATTGTACCCTTATCCTTTTTATAATTTGATTCACATGCCTCCATTTCCTGCACACTTTTTATTACAAAGATTTGACAAATATAGAGGCAAAACCAACCCTATAGAACATATCAGGTAATTCTTCACTACTTGCATAGAGGTTGCACATGATGAAACTTACCTTATGTGATTATTCCCTCAGAGTCTAGTCAGAAAAACAATGGAAAGGTCTTCTCACCTACCCCATGGCATTCAATACTGGGGAGAATTTGTTGAAAAGTTTATCGCTCACTTCAACCATAACATAGAACACAAAATTAGTATCAAAGATCTCTGTGATACTAAACAAAAGGAAGGTGAGTCTTTCTCCAATTCTCTATAGAGGTGGAGAAGCACTGCTAATCACATCCCTTACGATGTTCCTGAAAAAGACCTCATTGTCAAGTTTATGGATAACCTAATCACAAAAATGAAGTTTACTACTGAGTTACAACTTTCTCCAAACTTTAAACAACTAATTGAAAGAGGAATACGATGCAAGAAAAATATGATCAAAAGAGGGATCCTTGTTGATCCTAACCAACCAAACACCTCTAACAATCCTGCAGATAAATCCAAGTGGTGGAACAAGAATAAGAATGTCACCAACAATGGTGTCATTGATGTAAAAACAATCAACTATGCCCAACCAAATATTTCTTTAAAAGGGGCACCAATGTAGAACTAGACCCCGATAATGCATACGCCATTAGCAAACACCCAAACACAAACTCCCTTTGCAAATGTTCAAACTGCCAATGTTTCTCAAACTCAAAACAATGCACAATGTCCAACAAAACCCTCATTTCCAAAATGTGTATACACACCACTAGGAGAATCAATTGAATAAACACTTAGAAAGTTGATCCAAACCAATATTATCACTTACTAGAGATACAAGAATTCAAACATAGTGTTGTGAAACCTAAGTGGTGGAATGACAATGAATTTTGTGAATACCATCATGTCAAGGGTCACAAAACCTCAAACTGTTATCAATTGAAAAATGTCATACAAGACTTAATTAAACAAGGAGAAATCAATGTGGACAATCCAAAACCCAGAGACAAAATAGATCACACAATTTTTAAGATTCATTACAAACACGCAATAAAGGGAAGGACCCAGTGTCTAGAAATAATTTAGAATAGGTCATTTATACCTATCCTTCATCTAACAACGTGATGAATTGTATTAAGCCTACTGAAGATAAAATAACCACCATCATTGTTAGTGGTGGAGCCAGACTAAACATATGTACTTTAAAAGTAATAAAAACCTTGGGATACTCAGATTCAAGTATGGATATCACTAGAAGGATCAACATTAGAGCATATGATGAGGGGGAAATATCATTCAAAGGTGTCATTATCTTTCCCATCAGTTTAGGACTAGTAGTAAAAAGAACTCCATTCCAAATCCTAGACCACTCATAAAATCATATTATTGGAGATAAGATGACGAAGGTTACTCCCCTTATTCAATCAAATACACACAACACAATAGGGAAATAAATAGAAAATTGAAAGAACAGAACAATGGAAAGAATAGAAACACTTTCTTTCTATTATCTTCAATGAAATGACATTAAAATATTTATAAAAGTAACATGCTACATCCACATGGGCATTTTCATTACAATAATATGCTAGACAGAGCCATGATCTACCTTCTAGTATTGAGCGCTAAACCCACCCCCCCCCCCCCTNAAACCCCCCCCCCCCCCCCCTTATTCCCTATAAGTAGCATAATTAACTACCTTTGAAGATTCTAGAAAGTGAAATTTTCCCATTTTGGCGCCTAGCGGTTCAATTTACCACCTTAGGTGATTTCCCCCCCTCTTCCTTTTGTATTGAAACTTGAGTTTTGAAGGCACAAGTTCCAAAAACCATAACTTGTGAACCATTGAGTCAATTGGCTATTATAACCCCATTTCAGAAACCTCTTGAAGTGCTCCTCAACCCAGGGCTTATGAAGCACCAACTAGTTAAAGTTTGAACCCCTTTTAGAGCCTCTAAGGCCTTCAAAACTGAGTTCAAATTTTTTGTACCAACCCGCCAAAATAGAAAATTCAATAACTTCAAAACCAGACTTGATCTTTCCATAAAACTTTACTGGCAGGCGTATTTATCCAAAATGAACCTCCAAGGAAGAAATTGGAACAAACCGTGATCAAATGAATAGCTTACTAAAAATATTAAACTTTCCAAAAATAGTAACCCTGCCCAAAGATAACCCTTATTGAAAATAAGACAATTTTTTTTGGGTGATGCAAGATTGCTCTTACACCTTGGATGCTCCTGCATCATAAGAATAAAGAAATTATCACAAGAAGTAAAGCTGCTCAAGAACAAGTATTATTGTGTTTTCTCTCAGAAATTGAACCAAAGGCTGTGGAAGAAATATGTAATGATCAAAATTGGGTAAAGACAATGAGAGAAGAACTTGATCAAATAGAGAAAAATTAGACCTAAGAACTTGTGCCCAGACTAATAGACAAAAACACAATCGAAAAAAAGTTGGTTTTCCTAACTAAACTAGATGAAAATGGAAAGGTAATAAGAAACAAGGCAAGATTGGTTTGCAAACATTACACTCAGATCAAAACGATTGATTTTAAAGAAACATATGCCTCTATTTCCCAGATGGAAGCAATCAGGATATTCTTATCTTTTTCAACCTTTAAAAATTTCAAAGTTTATTAGATGGATGCAAAATTAGCATTCTTAAATGGATAATTGAAGAAATATGTCTACATTGAGAAACCATTCATACTCGCCTACCACTCTCAGTTATCTAGACTATTCAACAAATCCTTTAACTTGTTGATATTCATTTCCATCCACTAGATCAATAGTTCTTTAACCCATCTATATAATTTATTAAGCCCCTTATCCTAAATCAACCTATCTCATATCCTTGTTTCTATATTTGGTTCTTCCTTGTCATTAATTATCGTATCAAGATTATAATCCCATCCAAAAGTAACCCAATGCTAATCTAACATCAATTTAGTGCAATCATCACAAAGAATCCAATGTAATACTTAAGTAGTTAATCCATTATAAGAAATCCTTGTACATGAATCTTGCCAAGGAATCTAGCCAATCTTACTATTTAAAGGATTCAACAAATTTTTTTCTAGCATTGTTGCAAAATCTTAAACAAATAACGTCTATGAATCCTCATCATCAAGATATTTCATTCCCAATTCTCATGTTGTTCTGAATATGTATTGTTCCCAAATAAACAACACCATGCTTATTATTCTTGAAATATATCATTCCCACATCAGATAATGCTATCATCATAATCATCAATTTTCAACTTTACCTAGGGCAACATCATGTTTATCTTTGCATCATTGTATGCATGCTTTCTTGGTTTTATTTTGTGTGCAATTTACATGTATCTTTCATATATACATAAATCCTTGCAACATACCTACTACATGCACGTCATGATCTTTCATATCATAATGACATCACGTATTTGTTTGCAACCTTTAGCCCTTTATGTATTTGATGCATTATCACCACAATATTTATATCATGGAGCATCACTTCAGGTGCTATATCAAACATCAAGTTTCTCACACCATTAAACATGGCTATACTTACCTTCCTTATTTTTATATAATAACATTTTCCCCATCATTCCATTCTATCCATTTAGAGAGCCTGACCATGTCCTTCATACTTGCCTATCCTTCGAGGGTCATAATCCCATCCTTTTTATAAGCCCCATAATTTGTTTGATCCTAATCCACATCTATATTTTTATTATTTTTTGAATTAAATTTTCTTCTTTTAATTGAAATATCATCTCAAAAAGGGGCAAAGTGTGGAAACCTAAAATTCACTCAAGTCTTTACTATTTCCTAGATTTGATTAATTCATTATCAGGTCAATTCTATATCTTAATTATTCCTAGTTTTAGATCCATTTTCTCCTAGTTCCTAGCCCATTTCCTTAAGTCCCAATTCATGTATTATGTCCCCATACACACAAATCTAATGAATAAAATTAATTAAAATACCTCAGATAATAATCCAAAAAAGAATAAAATATTTATTTTATCATGTGTTAGTCATCTTATAACTATCTCTCAAAAATTAATTTCAAATTAAATATTTCTCAACTATTCTCCACCATCCATCTCTTAGCCACTAACCAACTTGATCTAAGACACACATCTTTCATCAAATCTTCACCATTGATCTCCCTCATTAGAAACCTATAAATCCACCATCTATGAACCATTTTGAGATCTTGATTTAATGTATCATTGTTCTATCTTTTTGAAATCAATCACCCTCAATAGTACAATGTCACGTTGATAGTTTGAGCAACCACATTCATCATTGAACAAAATCCAACCACATAATACAACAAAGTTGATTGGATAAAATGCATTATTATAATTTATTATTTGTCAATTTTTAGGCTTAAACAAAGGTTCTATTAAATGATAAATAGGATTTTAATATTTATTTTTTAAACTTTGTTTTTGTTCACATTTCTAGGTATACGTGATTATCTTAAAATAACTTACAAGAAGTGTTATTTATAGATTTTTAGGATGGTTAATCATATTTAGAGATTAACGGTTGATATTGGTTGCAAAATTTAGATCAAGATAGACTTTTAAGAGAGCTTTGTGACAAATAGATTCAACAAATGAGATTTAAAAAAAAACATAAGAGATGGTGGTGATAAGAAGAAGACATTTTTGGAAAATGAAAGTGTACTTATGTGAAAGGCTTATATTTTCTAAATTGAATTGATGGACAAGATTTAATGAGAGGATTTTACAAAGAATTATGGAACATAGAACATGTATATGTATGATATATGCAAGATTTGACTTGTCTTAAGGATGCTTTATGATTCTGCAAGTAGGTCTATTAGTTAACTAACCAATTTTAGTCAACCAATTATTTGAAGGAGAATTTATGAATTAAATAAATAGATTGTATTTATTTGATTTTTAGAAGATAGGGATATGAAGGATGAACTTAATTCAATTAATGTTGAAGTTGGAATTTATACAAAATGACTTAAATGATATACTAGTTAAATAAATGATTGAAATACAATTACTTAATCATGAGAAGATGGGTGGAGAGGTTGATTAAATAGTTGATTTTATATAATTAATGTTGGAAGGAGACAAAACTAGATGAATCTATTGTAAGGTTAGGATGTGGACAATTTCGATTAACATATAAGTTATGAAAATGATTGATAAAAATATTTGTGTATATGAAAACCACACCTTCATGAAATTAGTATTGTTACTATCAATTCAACTTTGAAATACATCAATTTAAACTAAATGAATTGAAATGAACAATGAGCATCTTATGGCTCTCTCTAGGAAAGATAAAAGCATGCTCTCAGCTTAAGCATCCATTAATGAAATTCCTAGTAATGAGAAATTGAAGCTATTTGATGTGTTTTAACATTATTTAGCTCAACCAATCCTAATATGCTTCAAGATTGATCACTATTTGCAATGAAAACTCAACCAAAATGCTATGAATCTCAAGCTCAAATGCCTACAGTGATGATGCTTTGATCATGAATGTGTGTTCTTTTTTTATTTTGCTCTCAAAATGGCCTCTATTTAAAGGATTTCCCAAGGGTAGGGGGTAGAGTTTATTTAACCTTGGTTAGGGTTGGGTTGAGTTAATTGTCTCAAAGGTTGGGACAATTTAAATGATGGTTTCAAATAAGGAGACAAAATGAGTTGCCAAGATGCAATTGAAGATGTGTGATGGAGAATTACTTTGGCCTTGATCCATGTGAGCTCATTCCTTAATTCCCATTGGTTGAATTGATTTTATCCCATGTGATGGATGAGAAATATTAGGAATTAACTAAATGATTTAATTGAATTTTTTTATCCATGTGCACCCTTAAAGGGGTTGGAACTAATTTGTTTTGACTATACAACTAATTGATTAAAATCAATTGTATAATTAATTTGATCTTTTGATTTAATTAATCCTAGGCTTTGATTATTCAATTAATTTCTGATTTTTGCTTGATTGCTCACTTTTCTCTTTACTTAATTTTTCCTGACCAAAATTAGGTGTCTACAAATTCCCCTCTTTGAATCGATGTGTGAAGCACATCGGTTCAAAGAATTTCTATGTTTGATATCTAATACTGATCTTGATGTTTGATTTCTTTGATGCCACTAATTTTTAATGAAAAAGCTTGTTGTGATGCCCAGATATAAAAAAATAACCTGATTGAGATGCCCCATTGATGATATGTTTTAAAATTTGATGCCCTATATTTTGAATGATGAATGTCGTGTTTTGATAATATCTTGCCCCCTTGAAAATGAAAACAAAATTGATGTTCAAAAAATATTTAAAAATAAATGGGATCAATCAATTATTATTTCATTTCTGATAAAACCAATGTTCAAAAAATGCCCCAGTGATTAATTTTCCACTTTTGGTGAAATAAAGGTAAAAAATACCTTCTAATTGGGTTAAAAGGGTATAAACTAGGGTAAAAATGTCATTTTCACATTTCATTTTTTATTTTTACCCTCATTTTTCTCTAGGTGAATAGAAAATTGATAGCGGTAGTTGTGCCAATTCGAGAGCATATATTCGAGCGAGGACGTAAATTTCAGCATCCTGCAAACTACGGACCTCCGATGAGTGCTCAAATCCTATTTTGTTTGATCAATTTTGAATTTTTACCACTTTTTGGAGGATTTTTACACGTTATTAGATTAGGTTTTTGAAATTTTTGCCAAGTAGCACGTAGGATAGTTAAAATAGCGCGTAGACTAGCAAAATAACACATTCGTGTGATGAAGTAGCACATAGGATAGAGAAAAATAGCACTTAGAAATACATTACTCAATAGAGTTTTAACGCTTATGATAGGTAAAGTAGCACTTAGGAAACCCTAACTCAAAATCCCAATTCTTCTAGCGCGTGTGATGAATAAAGTAGTGCCTACTAGAAGAACTAGAGCATACACATTGATGTTACACTTCTGAAGAATGAAATAACATGTAGAATGCTTTAACTATCACGTACATAATGTGGTATGTATGATGATATGGAATGACGTGTATACCCACATGAAATGACATGTGACCTGATTTGATGAACTAAATCCTGATTTGAATGTCCTCTTATTTGGCTAAGTGTTTGATCGATAAATATTTGATGTAGCTTGATATGTGATGAAAAAAAGTGTTTTTGATCTTAGTTCCAAAATTTTGATGAATTTTTATGATTTCAATCCTGATAGGTTGATAGGATAATTGATGCTTTTTTCTATTCTCACGATATTGAGTTAGGAAAAAATTTGATGTGCTCAAGAAGAGCAATAGGATGGTAGGATAACTTGATTGACTTGTGATGATCCATAAAATTATGATACTAATATGATTCCACTTGATTGAAAAATAGGTTTGATTTCATAAATTATATATCTGGGGGCTACATTCCTGGACTTTAAACATGGTTGACCAGTTGACTGTCTAGGAGCGGCGAGTGATAGGATGATGTGGATTATTCTTTTTATTAGATATACATCGGTTCTAGATAAACTAGGGTTTACTGACAGCTATGGCAGAGTGATGACACTCTGACCATAATACTTTCCACTTGTCATTAGGAGAGATTAATATCACGCTAGAGGATGTGTATAGATTATTGAGGATTCTGACTCCATGAGAGTAGGTTTACTATAATCAGGTCTATGATGGAGCGACATGTAGACCAGTATTCTTTAATCCTACTATTGGTGATGAGATCATACCATGGGCTCAATTTGTTTCATTCCTGATACTTCTTATGGTTTTGGGTTCTTTGATCGGTGGCTTCTTACTTCCTGACTGATGAGGTCATGGATTTGTGGTTGGTTGGGGTCGAGTCATAGAGGACATGATTGCAGGTTTGCCATGGTTTGATTAGGGTTCATGTGTGTTGGAAAAATTATACCATGAGCTACATCACATAGTATACAGACATGGTTCTGCACTTTCAGCAGGTGCAATACTACTACAACTTTGTACATGGGAGCATATTCTTGTCACATGGCTGATTGTAGCTAGATAGAGAGATCTAGGTTGGCCATTTTGTTATCTGTATAAGGGTATGATTGTCTAGCCCAATCTGGAAAGCTAGAGTTTTGGCGTCGAATGCTTGATGACATAGATCAGGTTGTGTGGGGACCTTAACATGGATGCAAGGCATGAAATTTGGATGATGCAGAGTTTCCATATATGTATTCACCTTGTTGGATGATAGGAAAGTCTCCTTTGATTGTCGAGAGATCCATCTTTTATAGGTGATGAGATAGTACGACCAAACATGGGATATCCCACAGGGATTAGCTTTATACGCTCAGGTATAGGGAGAGAGACCCATATGGAGTCCACAGGTAGATTACAGATATGCATGTGAGGAAATACATCAGATGGGTTACATGGTCTAGGATATGCTAGATCATATAGTGGATGCAAGGATGTCAACAGATTATATTGAGTGGTTTTCTTGATACAAATTCTTGAGATTTAAAGATCCAAGGGAACCTATACCTGATATTGATGATCTATCAGATGATTATGGAGCCAACAGAGGTGGGAGAGGTGGTATCAGAGCACCAAGACAGATAGTCCCAAGGAGAGGTGAAGATGGAGGTGGGAGAGATAGAGGTAGAGTGAGGGTGAGAGGTGGTGGGGTGGGTGACAGGGTTCAGATGAGAGGTGGCCAAGTACGGATGAGGGGTAGAGGGGTTGGTGGTCAGGTTCTACAGGTTCCATTGGCAGTTTGGGGACAAAGATGAAAAAGAGCGGCTAGACAGGCTCAGCTAGCGCATGCTAGACAGGTTCAACAAGCTCCAGTGGTTCTAGTAGTTCTACAACTTCCAATAGCTCTGCAAGTTCCTATAGCTCCACAGGTTCCACAGGATATGAATACACTCACATAAAATGTTAGGACTCTACAGGCCAAGATGACAAGTATGAGTAGCCAAATTGATCAGGTTTCTACTATGATGCATAGCTTCATGATCATGATGGCACATATGGCTAGTATTGTGAGAGCTAGTCAGGTGCCTCAGACAGATCCAGGAAGTTCAACGGGTAGAGGGACAGATTACATAGGTGGCCCAGGTGGTATAGGTGGCACAATAGGGATAGATGACACAGGTAGTGCCCCTAGTTGACTATTACAAGCCTCTCTCTTGTTATGTGATGTACCATGATGTACTTTGATCAAGATTATGATGTATCTTTGGTTGATGTATCTTGATATACATTTGATAGACATGATGATGGACATTTGATTATTGCTTTTATAATATACACTCTTTCTCTTGATTCCATATTCTCTTCATGATGTCATTATATGTTGGACTTATATTTTAATGATACATGAATGCACATGCTATATGATTATGCATTTACTTTTACATGATGTGGATGCATTGTCTTATGTATGGAAACACTTAGATGGATGTATAATGTATAATAAATGTTTTTGCTTAGTGTTCTTAATGATATTTAATGAATGCAATGATATGCAATAGAACTAGATGATAAATGATTTTATTTTTTTTATTTTCTATGCATACAACTTTTAATGAAAAGCACCTTAATAATGAAAATGCATTATGAATAATGCTTAATGATCTTAATAAATTTAAGAAATAATAGATAATAATGGCTAAATGATTAATGATTAATGATATGCAATGTTTTTTTATTAAATTCCAACACACTCGATTTAAAAGAGAAATTTGTTTTTTGATGATATCAACCCCTTTGAAAACTCATTCCCTAACCCACGAAATCCTTTATGCAAAACTAATTCTAACATGAATGTAACTAACTATCATTATTGCAAAGAATGCATGGATTAAATTTTCATCATCGAGCCTTGTGGTACTTCTAGCATGTACAACCACCACTGATGAGTTTGACAAACCATGATGATATGAATAATGCTATCGTCGGATTCCAACAATGAAGCCAACATAACTCTCACTGGTTCAACCATGGGAGTATGAATACCGCTTTCATTGGATTCAATGTTGCAAGTAGATGTTGGCATTAAGATATGGAAAATCTAAATGACCAAGGTATCCTTTTGTGTAAATAGAAAGAGATTGAATCCCTTCCATATGCAAAATGTCCTCAATGACTCTTTGATGGTCATGTCTTTATACAAAGTCACATACTTCAAAGAATCAATCTTAAAATAGTCACACAACAATCAAGAAAATATGTCATGCTTTCATCATTGTTAATCTAGTCGAAACATCATGGATTAACTAAAAAAACTAAAGAAAACTTAATACCTCCTCAAAACCCTTAGTGCTATTGTTTTATCCATATTTTAAATAGAACTTCATCTATTTCGATCTTTTAGGTTTTGTTTATCTTAATCCTAATATTAATAAGTCAAATGAAGGTAAAGGATTACGTCGTGTCAAGATCATATGGGAATCAAACAATGATGTAAATCAAAGGTTCAATTGTCTCTTTTTTGTGGTTTGATGCCTTGATTCGTGTGAATTGGTGCCTACTTTGATGAAATCCATTATTTTGGATTAATGCCCCCAATTAAAAACAAATATGTTGGGCTTGGGAAAAATTTCCAAAAAAATATGGCAAAATCTCAGTATATGTAAGAAGTAGCTTAGAGACTTTATTATGACTATGTACAAATGACAGATGCAAGGATATGTACAATGGTGGCGGAAAGATGCAAGATGGACCATGCAACTACGCAAGACTTAAGGGTCAAATGGCGCATGTTTACCAGGTTTTCACCACTTGAATTTATTGCTCTAATTCTCTTTTTTATTTTTTTGCTACCAAGGTGTCTCTTGCTAGGTTGTCACCAAGGCACTTTTTATTTTAATTTTTAATTTTTAATTTTTTTTATTTATTTGATTTATTTTTTGTTTATTACCAAGGCGCCTATTTTCCAGGTTTTCACCAAGATAACCATTTTTTCAAGATCCATATTTGAATGTTTTTACTTTCTTCATGCTCAATTCCCCCCCCCCCTTTCTCTTTTCTCAAGACTATTTCCACTATTTTGAATTTCTTCAGGATCTTTTTTCACTATTTTTGGATTATTTCAGGATCTCTTTTCACTATTTTTGGATTATTTCAGGATCTCTTTTCATTGTTTTGGATTTTTTCAGGATCTCTTTTCACTGTTCAAAGAATGATGCTTTCTCTCATCTAATATCTCTTATCTAATAGTCTTTCATCCTATACACTTTCATTTGACTCTCAGGTATAGAACCTCTTCAAGAGAATGTTATTCATAGGTTCATGTAACTCATCTCCATCACAATCATCTAGTTTATATGTTCTTGTGCCAAAAGAAGAAGTGACAATAAATGGCCCCAACCAGTTTTCTTCCCACTTTCCTTTCTTCTCTCTTTCCACTTGATTCTTAGGGTTTTCCCTCAACAGTAAGTCACCAACTTGAAACACTCTAGGTTTTATCTTCTTGTTGTAGTTCCTTTACATTCTATTTTGATATACCTTGAGATGTTCATATGCTTGAGTTTGATGTTCTTCTAATAATTCAAGTTTTTTAAGTCTAGCAACCCTATAATCCTCATTTATTATCAAACCTTGTAAGGAGACTCTCAAGGATGGAATCTCAACTTCTAAAGGTAATACAACCTCTACTTCATAGACCAATGAAAATGGTTTTTCTCCTGTTGGTGTTCTAATGCTAGTCCTATATGCCCATAATGTTGGATTCAATTATATATGCCAATTCCTTCCTGAATTATCAACTGTTCTTTTCAAAATTGTGAGAATGTTCTTGTTTGTTTCCTTTTCTTGTCCATTCCCTTGAGGATAATAAATGGAAGAAGAATGGTGTATAATATGGAACTTGTCAAATAGGTCATCCACATATTTATTTTTGAATTTCTTTCCATTATCAGTGATTATAGCATGAGGAATTCCATATCTACAAATGATGTTATTTAGGATAAACATTGAGATTTGCTTACTTGTTGTTGTCGTCAAAGGCACAACTTCTACCCATTTAGTAAAGTATTTTGTTGCAATTATGATGTATTTATGACCATTGATGCAGGTGGGTAAATAATCCCTATTAAATCAAACCCCCATTGATAAAAGGGCCAAGGTGTGGTCATTAGGTGTAAATATTGTGCTGGGGCATGAATCATGTTCCCATTATATTGGCATTTCTAACATATCTTGGCAAACTAACATGCATCCTTCTCTACAGTTGGCCAAAAGTAACCCATGCAAAGGATTTTCTTAGCTAAGTTTAACCCACTATAGTGAGACCCACATATCCCCTCATGAACCTCTCATAAAGCTAATTTTGATTCCTTGTCCTCTAGACACCTTAGAAGTGTTCCTCCAAGACTCCTCTTGTGATACAATGTGTCGTAAAGGATGGTATAATGGGCAAATTTTTTAGTAATAAATGAGAGGGGGGGTGAATCAGTGGCCTCAAAAATATTGCAATAATCAACCCAAAAACTTAGTACCACAATATTAAGCCTCTAGTTATCTTCAGTCCTATAAGATGATTGCCTTCAAATACTTATATCAAATTACTACTGCTCAAAATGATTTGTAAAACCTTCTACTGTATGTTTACTGAATAGCAGTCTGTTAATTTACCAAAAGACAGTAAATTATCTAGAATATATCGATCAATCTAATTAATTTAAGTGTAAATAAAAACACTAAAGTAATGACTCATAAACACATTGACACATGGATTTTTAACGTGTAAACCCTGTTAAGGGAAAACCCACTTGGGACCGGTAACCCAAAATTTTCACTCTTCTGAAGTGAGCTAGGTGAAGAGCCAACCCTTTTAAAGGTTACAAACACATTGTTAGGTGTGACCTTGTTAGAGGATTTAAAAGTTTAGTTTTTCACTTGATATCAGGCATCTCTATGCTACCATCCTTAATCAAACACCCACTTGGCCTATCAATAGGTATCTGGCATCTCATGCTATCTTCATGATCAAACTTTTCGATACTCCTTGGGATGTATCTCAATATAGAAAGGATCTTTAAATCCCTCTCGGTTAAGAGACTTTCTAAATTAATGGTTAAACTGAAATAGTATGATTTGTTCACATATACAACTTATACTTGCAGATTTTCAGATCTATTGTAATCTCATAAAACTATTATGCTCAATATAACTCTGTTTATGCCTTTTCTCCACTTTGATTCTTCTTGGTGATGTTGTGTTTTGTTTCTCGGTGTTTGCATAAAACTTTATCACTTTCCTCGGCTTGTTAATCAGGACTGTATGAAGTTTCTCTTCATTAGTTTCTCTTTAGCATCCTCTTTTCATTCATTCACCCACACCAATTCGTAATGAATTGAGTTGTCTCTTTATAGACATGATATCATCGTTGTTAGGTTCTTGATCTTCTTGATCTTGGCATGATCCACAATTCTCACCAATTAGATTTAAAGCAAAACTCCTATTTTATCTTGCTGAGATCTTCTTGCCAACTAGACAAAACAACTTTAAATCATTTACTTATCTCTAGCTTATCTTGTCGATGAAAACAATTATAACTACCAGTTAAGTCTATATTTAGCTCTGCCAGCTATATATTTTGTCATTTCTGAACTCAAGTTAATTTTGATGTTTAACTCTTTGATAGCGTCGGTCAACACTCCATTTCTCCTTGGGCTTCTCCGTCGGTTTACACTTTGTTTATGGCCATCGGTTATGCTTGTGATTCTACTCGTCGGTAATGCTCATTGGTGTTCTTGTTGAGGAATCACTGTGACTTGACTATAGGTGATCTCTGTCCGTGGGGTTTCATTGACCATCGGTGTTTGTAGTCACATTGTACATACTTGTCTTTTATGCATTATAGAAAGCATAATCTTTTTCTCTTTGATTCTCTGAAGTCTTTGACACTTTTATTATAACCAATTAGATTATATCAAGTTGACATCAATGATAATAGAATCCATTAACTAGTTTAATGTCTTGCATTATCCTTCTACATTTCGGTGATCAACTTAACATCTTCACACATTCAATTAGTTACATGTCATCAATCTCTCCCTTTGGCATTGATGGAAACATACTACATTATCATACTATACTATTACTAATACAATATGAAACATACAGTTTCATCAAGCTTTCCTAATGTAACTATTACAAATGTCTAGCTCTCGGTATGCTCAAAAATAGCTTAGATTTGTTTCATGCAGAGTTGTTGTCTTCAATCTTTGATCCCTTCACTGGATAGATGTAGCATCTTCTTTCTCTATTCTGATATGTGCTCTGCCTTGACTGTTCCTCTTCTTGATAATATCTTTTTCCTTTGACACCAATCTTTCTCTTTATCTGAACTCTCTCCCTTTGTTACTTCTCTCCCTTAGATGGATATTTTGTATGTAATCAATTTCTCTCCCTTAGAATATTGATTAGCTCTTCCTTTCTGATTCTCGGGAACTTCTTTTCATGGATAATGATATAATCTCTCCCTTTATCACATCTCTTCCTTTATGTGATATGGAATCATCTCTCCTTTTGGTAATGAGATCGTTTCTCCCTTTGTATGATAAAGAAAATATCCCTGATCATAATTCTCCCTTATGATAATGAGATATTTCTCTCCCTTTGACAACAATGCTAGACAAAAATACTTCTCTTTATTTTATCATCTATATCATGTTCCATCCCTTTGCATAATATATTCCTTGAATTTCCCTATCCATCAGCAATACAAAGTTCTAATTTTTGGTGCAGATATGTACCTTGCTATGTACAGATGTATATGTTGTTGTTCATCTCAGTGTTTGCATCAACATGATTGATTATCATATTTGGTATAGCTTGATGCAACCTCTTAGTTAGATTACTCACCGATAGACAAGGGTTGGACCCCTAGTCTCTGTCTCAGACACTCAAAAGTATCCTTCGGTAATGGCTTGGTGAATTTATTAGCTAAATATTCCTTTGATTAAACATATTCCAGTGTCACTTCCTCTTCTTACACTTGTTCTCTCAGATAGTGATACTTGATAGCAATATGATTAGTCTTAGCATGCATGGCTAGATTCTTAGAAATGTTTATTACACTAGTATTATCACAATAGATAATTACTGGTTCAAGAATCTTCATATTCATACCATCTGACAATTGTTTGATCCATGCAATATTAGAGAAATTTGCAGCAGCAACCACATACTCTGCTTCTACATTAGACTAAGAGATGCATCCTTTCTTCTTGCTTATCCATGTGACAAGTCTATCACCCATGAAGAATTCTCCTCCAGTTGTGCTCTTTTGGTCATCAATGTTTCTAGTCCAATCAACATCTATATAGACTTGCAGCTCAAATTTTCCTTCTCTCTTGTACCATAATCCATAGTCCTCAGTGTTCTTTAGATATCTCAGAATTCTCTTGACAGTAGTCATATGTGATTCTTTGGGATTAGCAGAGAATCTTGCAACAATTCCAACTGCATGTGCTATATTTGGTTTGGTATGAACAACATACATCAGTTTGCCAATCATCGATCTATATAAGGTCTGATTTACCTCATTGGATTTGTATTCTTTTTTCAGCTTGCATCCAGTAGCCATAGCTATTCCAACTAGTCTGGAATCTTCCATCTTGAATATCTTTAGCACTTCCTTGATGTATTTGGACTAAGTGATGTAAATGCCTACATCTTGTTGAAGAATCTGTAGACCAAGAAATAATTTGATCTCCCCAAACATAGACATTTCAAACTCCTTGCTCATTTCAATAGCAAAGGATTTGCATAACAATTCATTTCCCCCAAAAATGATATCATCAACAAAAATTTTAGAAATCAGAATATTACCATCGGTATCTTCTTTTAAGTACAGATTGTTGTTTTCACTTGTTCTAACAAATTTTATGCTAATGATATATGAGTGAATCCTTTCATACCAGGCTCTCGGTGCTTGTTTCAATCCATACAAGGCTTTATGTAGTCTACATACCATGTTTCTCTTGTCTGGATCAACAAACCCTTCTGATTCTTCAATGTATACCTCTTCTTCTAGTATTTAATTTAGGAATGTTAATTTGACATCCATTTGGTATACCTTGAATCCTTTAAATGTAGCATAAGCAAGTAAGATTCTAACTCCTAGTCTAGCAATGGGTGCAAAGGTTTCACCATAATCAATACCTTCTTCTTGTGCATATCCCTTGCATACTAATCTTGCTTTGTTTCTAGTGACTTCTACATTCTCATTCAGCTTGTTTCTGAATATCCATTTGGTATTGATGACATTATTGTCATCTAGTCTCAGTACTAGTGTCCATGTATTGTTCTTCTCAATCTGTTCTATTTCCTCATTCATAGCACTAACCCATTCTTCATTCTCAAGTGCATTGTTGACAGATTTAGACTCAAAATCACAAAGTAAACATCTGGTGTTAAGTGACTTACTTCTTGTTCTTGTTCTAGCCTTCTTGTATCCTATGATTTGATTCTTTGGATGATGTTTTCTAACATATTTGGCAAGTTTTGGTTCATCTCTGTGTTCATTATTTTGATCATCTTCTTCACCTTCATTCTCATCTCCATTGTTCGGAACATCATTTTGAGGATTATCTTGATTGTCAGTAATTGCATCCTGATGCTAGGGTGCAATGTTCTGATGCTTAGGAGTGACACATTGTTTCTTGGGTAGAGTGTCAGGTTTTTTATAAACAAACCTATTGTAGTCCTCTAGTTCCTTTTTGCTTTCCTTATCATTCTTTTTTGCAAATTCATCTATTTTCACATTTGCACTTTCAGTGATTTTGTTAGATGACTTGTTAAGACATTTATAAGCTTTGCTTTTGGTTGAATACCTTAGGAAGATACCTTTTTCACTTTTGTAGTTAAATTTTCCATTTCTATCATCCTTCAATATATAACATTGACTACCAAAGATTCTAAAGTAACTTACATTGGGTGTATGACCATACCAAAGTTCATAGGGTGTCTTCTTTGTGTCCTTCTTCAATTGTACTTTGTTTAGTGTATAGACAGCAATACTAACAGCTTCCCTCCAAAAAGTTTGAGTTATTCTTTTCTCAATCATCAATGTTCTTGCACAGTCAACAATTGATCTATTTCTCCTCTCAGCAATTCCATTTTTTGTGGTGTCCTTGGTGCAGAAACCTATCTTTTAATTCCATGCTCATTGCAATAGTTAGTGAATTCTTCTGAAGTAAATTACCCTCCTCTGTCTGACCTTAAGCATTTCAATTTCTTTTCACTTTTTTTTTCTACCATTGCTTTATACCATTTAAAAATCTTAAATACTTCTAATTTATCTTTTAAAAACATGACTATCATCATTCTAGAAAAATCATTAACAAAGAGAATAAAATACCTATCTCCATAGTAGCTCTTTGTCCTCATGGGTCCACATAGATTTGTATGGACTAATTCTAGAATTGCAGTAGATGTATGGGTTTTAGTCTTGAAACTAGACTTTGGCATCTTACCTTTTTGACAATTTTTGCACATGATATGCTCAGGCTTAGTCACGATCGGTAAGCCTCTGAAATTCCTTTTGTTTCTCATCTTTATCGTGTTGTCAAATTTCACATGACACAATATTTTGTGCCAAAACCATATGTCTTCATTTCTAGCCATCAAACAAGTGGTGTTAGTGTCATCACAATAGAAAATGTTACCTTTTGTCTGCTCACTGGTACCAATCAACCTTCTTGATTCATTGAAGATCTTTTCTTTCTTATTTTTAAATGCTACTCTGTGACCTGAATTGTTTAATTGAGAAACACTTAACAAATTTTAATTCATTCCTTTAACCCAGTAAGCATTTTCACAATTTATTAGGTTATTCAACATTATGGTTCCTTTACCTTCAACTGGACAAGGTGTGTCATTTCCCATTCTCACTGAACCAGTATTCAAAAGTCTCAAACTTTTGTTTATCACTGGTCATATGGTGAGTGCAACCACTATCTATGATCCAGATATCATTTTTACTAACTTTAGCTATGAGTATAGTTTCTACATACCTTTCTTCATCTTAATCTGAATCATCCTTCATGGTTACAAATACCATCTCGATGTCTTCTTCTGATTTGGTGTCGGTGTGATCAGCTCTGTTCTCAGCTAGGTAACAAGCTTTCTTTCCTTTGTCCTTATATTATCAGGTATCTCTCTTGTCAGATTGTTGGTTGCTGCGGTAATCTCTATTTTCACCTTTATCAAACTTCTTCTCATATGATCTGTCATTTCCTCTTTCATCTTTTCTTCGGTTTGGACATCTTGCAGCAAAGTGTCCAACTTCTTTACAATTGAAACATACAAGTGGTAATTTACCTTTGTATCTTCTTTTGCCTCTCTGCAATATTCTAGTTCCATAAGTGCTTCAATCTCATCAAGTCCTTGGTCCTCTTTATCACCTTCGCTATCATTTCTAACAGCATGTCTATGACTTGAGTTACTTATCTTTAGAGAAGATTTGAATGCAGATTCTACAGATGGTAAGACGCTATTATCAAAGTTGTTCATCTCAAATGATATTAGTCTACCAATCAGACTATCTAGAGTGACTGTATTGTTTGCTACTGCTCTCATTTCTTGAATAGCAGAAACTCTAATAGCATAAACAGGCAATAAGGTTCTTAACATTTTACTTACTACTGTCTCCTTGTCAAGTACACCTCCAACTCCTCGGATAGCATTTACTACCTCTTTGATTCTGCAGCTATACTAAGTAATATTTTCTCCTTCTTTCATCCTTAGATCATCAAACCTCCCTCTTAGGCTTTCTACCTTTGCTCTGAGTACATTGGCATCTCCTCCATGTACAAGCTTCAACTTATCCCACATTTTCTTTGCAGAGGTGCAGGTTTTGACATCTTCAAACTCAGCATCGGAGAGTGATGATGCAAGTTCTATCATCATGCAATTATGCTCATGCTTAACTCTTAATTTCTACAGAGTATGAGGTCCTATAGGCAACATATATTCAGTATCCTAGTATTGAACAATATCATTTCCAATACCTGATAGGTTGAGTCTTATTCTACTTTTCCATGATGCAAATTTGTCTTTATTCAACTTGGGAACATCTCGTCTGTTCATCTTGTGATCTTTTGCTTGAGCTGTTAAACTCCCTTTCTAAGCACACAAGCTTGGATACCAATTGTTAGTAATAACTGAGAGGGGGGTGAATCAGTGGCCTAAAAAATATTCCAATAATCAACCCAAAAACTTAGTACCACAATATTAATCCTCTATTTATCTTCAATCCTATAAGATGAATGCCTCCAAATGCTATTATCAAATTACTACTGCTTGAAATACTTTGTAAAACCTTCTAATGTATGTTTATCGAATATCATTCTGTTAATTTACCGAAAGACAGTAAATTATCTAGAGTATACTGATCAATCCGATTAAGTTAAGTGTAATGCAAAACACTAAAGTAATGACTCATAAACACATTGACACATGGATTTTTAATGTGGAAACCCTGTTAAGGGAAAAACCACTTGGGACCGATAACCCAAAATTTTCACTCTTCTAAAGTGAGCTCAGTGAAGAGCCAACCCTGTTAAAGGTTACAAACACACTGTTAGGTGTGACCTTGTTAGAGGATTTAAAATTTTAGTCTGTCACTTGATATTGGGCATCTCTATGCTACCATCATTGATCAAACACTCACTTGTCCTGTCAATAGGTATCTGGCATCTCATGCTATCTTTATGATCAAACTTTTTGATACTCCTTGGGATGTATCTCAATATAGAAAAGATCTTTAAATCCCACTCGGTTAAGAGACTTTTTGAATCAATGGTTAAACTAAAACAGTATGATCCGTTCACATATACAACTTATACTTGTAGATTTTCAGATCTATTGTAATCTCATAAAACTATTCTGATCAATATAACTTTTTTTATACCTTTGCTCCACTTTGATTCTGCTTGGTGATGTTATGCTCTATTTCTCTATGTCCATAGAAAAATTTAGCTCTTTCCTCATCTTGTTGATTAGGATTATGAAGTTACTCTTCATCAGTTTCTCTTTAGCATCATCTTTTCATTCATTCACCCACACCAATTCGTAATGAATTGAGTTGTCTCTTTATAGACATGATATCATCATTGCTAGGTTCTTGATCTTCTTGATATTGGCGTGATCCGTAATTCTCACCAATTAGATTTAAAGCAAAACTCTTTTTTTATATCGCTAAGATCTTCTTGCCAACTGGACAAAACAACTTTAAATCATTTACTTATCTCTGGCTTATCTTGTCGATGAAAACAATGATAACTACTAGTTAAGTCTATATTTAGCTCTGCTAGCTAGATATTTTTTCATTTATGAACTCAAGTTAATTTTAGTGTTTAACTCTTTGATAGCATCAGTCAACACTCTAGTTCTCCTCAGACTTCTCCATCGGTTTACACTGTGTTTCTGGTCCTCAGTTATGCTTGTGATTCTTCTTGTCGGTAATGCTCATTAGTGTTATTGCTTGGGCATCACTGTGACTTGACTATCGGTGATCTCTGTCCGTCGAGTTTCACTGACCTTCAGTGTTTGTAGTCACATTGTGAATGCTTGTCTTTTATGCATTACAGAAAGCATAATCTTTTTCTCTTTGATTCTCTGAAGTCTTTGACACTTGGATTATTACATTATATCAAGTTGACATCAATGATAATAGAATCCATTAATTGATTTAATGTCTTGCATTATCCTTCTGCATTTCTGTGATCAACTTAACATCTTCACACATTTAATCAGTTAAATGTCATCAAGCTTGGCGTATGAAGTGTCTCTTTTGATTGCGGGTTTGGTCCAAGGGTAAAGTTTGATCTTTTAGGTAATTAAAAATAGTTCCATACCAAGGTGAGTCATGTTCAACTAACATGCATATTATTTGGGAGTCAAGAAGGTCAAATGCGGGTTTCACCAACTCTTCCATCAAGAATTTATATCTAGCATTCTGTTCTGGAATTTGAAGAAGATAGACTAAGGTTTCCATAGCATCTGTTGCTTTTTTCTCTCTTGGAATTTTCTCAAAATTTATCAAAGGAAATTACTTCTTCCATTCATCTATCATCCTCTTGTAAGGCATTAACTTGTCATCCTTGGTTTATATTTATTATTAATTTGGTTTATGACCAATTGAGAATTTCCATATACTTGTAGCTCTATCACTTTCCACTCTAAAGCCATCTTTATGCCTATGACTAAAGATTCATACTCTGCAATATTATTGGTACATGGAAATAGAAGTTTATAATACTTATGGATTGTGTAGCCTTGGGGTGTAATCAAAAGATTGTCTTCCCCCAATTCATGTTGGTGTATGATCCATCGAAATAGAGTTTCCATGTTTTGCCTCCACATTAATTATTTATGAATCTAGAAATTCAACTTGAATAGGATGGTTATCAACTAGAGGAGCCTCTGCCAATTGATTCGCTATAACTTATCCCTTGATGGATTTTCCATCCATGTATTCTATATCAAACTTGTTAAATACCATCACCCATTTGGCCAATCTTCCTGTGAGAGCTATTTTGCTATGTAGATACTTAAGAGGATCAATTTTAGCAATAATCTTGACCTTGTGCACCAACATATAATGACATAGTTTTTGGGAAGCAAAAACTACCGCGAGACATGCTTGTTCAATGAAACTATAGTTAAGTTCATAGTTGACCAAGGTTTTGCTGAGATAATAGATTTCCTTTTATTTTCCATCTTTATCTTCTTGAGCCAATAATATTCCTAAAGAGAGATTTGTTACTGAGATATACAAGAGTAAAGTATTTTCTTTGATAGGTGGCATAAGTATAGGTGGATTCACCAAGCATGACTTTAATAAGGAGAAAGCTTCCTCACATTGTGCATCCTATTTGAAAACTATGTCTTTGTGTAGAAGTCTAGTGAAAGTATGGCATTTTTCCGCCAATTGAGATATAAATCTTCATATAGATTGAAATATTCCTTGCAATGATCTCATTTGACTTATGTTCTTAGGTGCATCCATATCCATGATAGCTTGAAATTTCTCAGGATCAACCTCTAGTCCTTTTGTTGAAACTATGTAACCCAATAACTTTCCTGATTGCACCCCAAATGCACACTTTTTAGGATTTAACCTAACTTTTAATTGTTCCAACCTTGTGAAAATATTTTCTAGGATTGGTAGATTCTCTTTCATTTCATGTGATTTAGCTAAGATATCATTTACATGGTCTTCAAGAAATGTATGCATCATATCATGAAAAATTGTGGTCATTACCCTTTGATAAGTAGCTCTGATATTTTTAAGGCCAAAGGGCATGACGTTCCAAAAATGTACCCCAAGTGCATGTGAAAGTTGTTTTCTCTTGATCCTCTAGTGCTATCTTAATTTGTTTATATCTGCTAAATCTATCCATAAGGGAAAATATAGAATGTCATGTCATCAAATCCACTATAACATCAATGCTAGGTAATGGAAAATCATCCTTTGGGCATGCCAAGTTGAGATCTCATAAATTTGTGCATACTCTACTTTATTTATCATTCTTTGAGGCCGATAAAATATTGGATATCCATTAAGCATAAGCTATAAGCCTTATGAGCCCCACTTTTAACATTTTTTCCAATTTTGTTTTCACTAGCAAGGCTATATGGGGATGCATCTTTCTTAGTTTTTGTTTCACCAACTTATCCCATGGTATTACATTTAGATGATGCATAATAAAGCTCGAATCTAACCTAGGCATATTCAAATAAGACCATGCAAAGTTAATTTGCTTTTCTTTGAAGAATTGGATGAAATCTTGCCTTTTTTTGGAATTAAGGAAATTGAAAGATGTATGAACTTGGGTTGTGATTATGTGCCAATGTTAACCTTCTCTATTGGTTCAATCAAGATAGGATATATTTCTTCATCATGTTTGGGAAAGGTTTCCAATCTCTCTTCCTTAGGTGCCACAGTTGGGTTTTCTCATTCAGAAACATCCTTTATTTTTACTATTTTGAGGTCTAGTACTGCCACATTGTGGTTTTCATCACTAGACCATTTCGTTTATTTATTTATTTTGGATTAAGAGATTTTCCCCTTGCTTCCATTGCTATGCTTTGATCGAATTCATTGGCGAAAGAGGATTCAACTACATTTAGGTATAGGGCCACATAATTGTCATTGGGAAAAGAGAGTATACCATTTGGCTTGGCTAGGTCCCAATCAATTAGTTCAAGGTGGATAAGAGATAAAGGTTCATTGGGTAAATTTTTATACACAAAGTTTATGGACATGACTTCATTGTAAGGTTCATATATTTTATCGCTCAAATATATGACATGAGCTTGCTCGAGGTGTTCCATAGAACTTGGATCAAAATTGTCCTCACTTGAGTCCTCTTGGATTTCTAATGGATAAAACACTTGTGGATTAAACCAAATGTTTGATTCTCCTAACCATGAAGGTACCCATGCTTCACCCATCCAAGGATTTCCATTTGATTCTTGTCTTAAATCTGATTCTTGATAATTGTTTGGCTCTTGATTAGAACTTGATCCTTGATCAACACTTGGTTGTTTGTTTGCATTAGATGTAGGAGCATAGCTATGGATTACATCCACTTCCTTGTTGTGAAAAGAAGCCTCAGATAAGGAATCCCACTCATTTTTAGTGAGTCATCTTCACTTTTAGAATCTAGCACATGAATGTGGTCATAGGATTCATTGAAGTTGTTTAAACCATTTCCTTGTTCTTGGTATCCTATTCCTGATTTTTCATCTTTAGATCTCCAAGGAGGTTGTATGGGTTCAAATAGTCCTTTATTCCTTATGCACAAAGGTCCTCTTCCTTTTATCCCATTTTTTGCATGATTTTAAAACCTTTTACATATTGATGTATTTGAATACTCACATTTTGGACCATTTCTACATGAGAACTTGAAGCCTCATCATCCTTATACAACCACTTTAAAACCTCATTCCCTTCTTCTTCTTTTGGTTAAGGGTCACTTTCTCTTACAAAATGAGCATTATATTTTTCATTAGAAGGGGTGCTAACTAGCCTACCATGTGACTTTGGAGAAACGGGTAAATCAAACAATGACACAAAATACCCTCCTGCACCTTTTTGATAGATTTTGCATTGCTTCTCAAATCTCTTCATTAACTTATCAATTTTCTTATAATGTGTTTCTTGAACTTGTTCATTTTCAACTATAGGAGAGTTTGAATCTTCCTCCTTTTGATTTGAAACACTTAATTTAGCACTCTTACTACTTCCATCTACAAAACTAATTTTCTATTTACCCTTAGTTGATGTAGATGAGTTAGTTTTGTTTGGAGATGAGTTAGTGATCAAGGTCAAACAAGGACCATCTTCTTGCTTTTATTCTTTAGGAGCACTTGAGATGGCCCCTTCACTATTGTGTGGGATGAATATTTCATTTATAGGTTTAACAAAATTACAATATTGAAACATATTTACATCTCCACTTATAGTAATTTCCTCTCCCATGTAAGGAAACTTGATGCATTAGTGATATATGGAGGATACCGCTTGCATTTCTTGGATCCATGGTATTCCTAGCAAGATAATATAAGTTAACTTCATGTCAAGAACTTGGAAAATGGTCTCTTTCTGAATTGAGCCAACTTGCATGGGCAAAGCCACCATTCCTTTAGTGGATCTCTCTTCATCATCATAGGCCTTGATAGTAATTTCTTTCTTTGGATCTACAGTGATGAAATGTAACTGATTGAATGTTTGAAGATGTTAAGTTGATCACCGAAATGCAGAAAGATAATACAAGACATTAAATCAGTTAATGGGTTGTATTGTCATTGATGTCAAATAGATATAATCTAATTGGTTATAAACAAAGTGTCAAATACTTTAGAGAATCAGAGAGATAAAGATTATGCCTTCAGTAATGCATAAAAGACAAGCATTCACTATGTGACTTCAAACACCGATGGCTAGTGGAACCCGACGGATAGAGATCACCGAAAGTCAAGTCACAGTGATTCCCAAGCAAGAACACCGATGAGCATTACCAACGAGCATAATCACAAGCATAACTGATGGCCATAATCATAGTGTAAACCGATGAAGAAGCCTGAGGAGAATTGTAGTGTTGACCAAAGCTATCAAAGAGTTAAAACACTGAAATTAACTTGAGTTCAGAAATGACAAAATATCTAGCTGGAAGAGCTAAATATGGACTTAACTGGTAGTTATCATTGTTTTCATCGACAAGATAAAGCTAGAGACAAGTAAAGAATTTAAATTTGTTTTGTCTAGTTGGCAAGAAGATCTCTATGAGATAAAACATGAGTTTTTCTTTAAATCTAATTGGCTAAGATTGTGAATCACACCAAGATCAAGAAAATCAAGAACCTAACAATGGTGATATAATGTCTATAAAGAGACAACTTAATTCATTACGAATTGAGTGGGTGAATGAATGAAAAAGAGGATGATGAAGAGAAACTGATGAAGAGAAACTTCATATAGTCCTGATCAATCAAGCTGAGGAAAGAGCTAAATTTTTCTGCAGACACCGAGCAACAAAGCACAGCATCACCGAGAAATAGTAAAGTGGAGCAAAGGTATTAAAAGATATATATTGATCAGATTAGTTTTATGAGCTTACAATAGATCTGAAAATCTGCAAGTATAAGTTGTATATGTGAACAGATCATACTGTTTCAGTTTAACCATTGATTCAGAAAGTCTCTTAGCTGAGTGGGATTTAAAGATCCTTTCTATATTTAGATACATCCCAAGGAGTATCAAAAAATTTCATCATGAAGATAGCATGAGATGCCAGATACCTATTGACAGGCCAAGTGAGTGTTTGATCAAGGAAGGTAGCATAGAGATGCCCGATATCAAGTGACAGACTAAACTTTTAAATCCTCTAACAAGATCACACCTAACAGTGTGTTTGTAACCTTTAACAGGGTTGACTCTTCATCAAGCTCACTTTAGAAGAGTGAAAATTTTGGGTTACCAGTCCCAAGTGGTTTTTCCCTTAACAGGGTTTCTACGTTAAAAATCCATGTGTCAATGTGTTTATGAGTCATTACTTTTGTGTTTTGCATTACACATAGCTAAATTGGATTGATCGGTATACTCTAGATAATTTACTGTCTTTCGTTAAATTAACATACTACTATTTGGTAAACATACAGTATAAGGTTTAACAAAGCAGTCCGAGCAGTAGTAATTTAATAATTGTATTTGAAGACATTCATCTTATAGGACTGAAGATAACTAGAGGCTTAATATTGTGGTACTAAGTTTTTGGGTTGATTATTGGAATATTTTTGAGGCCACTGATTCACCCCCCCCCTCTTAGTTAATACTAACAATTGGTATCATAGCTTGTGTGCTTAGAAGGGGAATTTAACATCTCAAGAAAAAGATCACAAGATGAACAAACGAGATGTGCCCAAGTTGAATAGAAACAACTTTGCATCATGGCATAGTAGAATAAGACTCCACCTATCAGGTATTGGAAATGATGTAACTCAATACCTTGATACTGAATATGTGTTTCCTAGAGGACTGAGCAATTAAGAGTAAAGCATGAACATAATTGCATGATGATAGAACTTGCATCATCACTCTCCGATGTTGAGTTTGAAGATGTCAAAACCTGTGCCTCTGCAAAAAAAATGTGGGATAAGTTGAAGTTGGTACATGAAGGAGATGACAATGTACTAAGAGAAAAGGCAGAAAGCCTAAGAGGGAGGTTTGATGACCTAAGGATGAAAGAAAAGAAAATATCACTCAGTATAGCTACAGAATCAAAGAGGTAGTCAATGCTATATGAGGATTTGGAGGTGTACTTGAAGAGGAGACAGTGGTAAGTAAAATCTTAAGAACCTTACTACCTGTATATGCTATTGGAGTTTCTTCTATTCAAGAAATGAGAGCAGTTGCAAACAATACAGGTACTCTAGATAGTCTAATTGGTAGACTGATTTCATTTGAGATGAATAACATTAATAATAGCGTCTTACCATCTATAGAATCTGCATTCAAATCTTCTTTAAAGATAAGTGACTCAATTCATAGACATGCTATTAGAAATGATACTGAAAGTGATAATGAGGATCAAGGACTTGATGAGATTGAAGCACTAATGGCCAGAAGATTGCAAAGAGGCAAAGGTAGATACAAAGGTAAATTACCACTTGTATGTTTCAATTGTAAATAGGTTGGACACTTTTCTACAAGATGTCCAAATAGAATAAAAGATGACAGAGGAAATGACAAATCATATGAGAAGAAGTTTTATAGAGGTGATAATAGAGATTACCGAAGCTACCGACAATCTGAAAAAAGAGATACCCGAGACTACAAGGACAAAGGGAAGAAATCTTGTTACCTAGCTAAGAATAGAGCTGATGACATTGACACCAAATTAGAAGAAGACATTGAGATGGTATTTGTAGCCATGAAGGATGATTCAGATGAAGAAGAATGATGTCTAGATTATAGATAGTGGCTGCACTCACCATATGACCAGTGATAAACAAAAGTTTGAGACTTTTGAATACTATAATGGTGGTTTAGTGAGAATGGGAAATGATAAACCTTGTCCAGTTGAAGGTAAAGGAACTACAATGTTGAATAACCTGATCAAATGTGAAAATGTTTACTGGGTAAAATGATTAAATTATAATATGTTAAGTGTTTCACAGCTTAATAATATAGGTCACTGAGTGGCATTTGAAAATAAGAAGGCAAAGATCTTCAATGAATCAGGAAGGTTGATTTGGAACTGGTAAGCAGACAAAAGGTAACCTTTTCTATCTTAATGACACAGACACCGCTTGTTTAATGTCTAGAAACAAAGACATGGTTGTGGCACAAAAGATTGTGTCATGTGAATTTTGACAACATGATAAAGATAAGCAATAAAAGGAATGTTGGAGGATTATCGAGCATGACTAAGCCCGAGCATATCATGTGCAAGAATTGTCAAAAAAGTAAGATGACAAAGTCTAGTTTCAAAAGTAAAACCCATACATCTAATGCAATTCTAGAATTAGTCCATACAAATCTATGTGGACCCATGAGGATAAAGAGATAATATGGAGATAGGTATTTTATTCTCTTTGTTGATGATTATTCTAGAATGATGATAGTCATGTTCTTAAAAGATAAATTCGAAGCATTTAAGATGTTTAAATGGTACAAGGCTATGGTAGAAAAACAAAGTGAAAAGAAATTGAAATGCTTAAGGTCAAATAGAGGAGGGGAATTTAGTTCAGATGAATTCACTAACTATTGCAATGAGCATGGAATTAAAAGACAAGTTTCTACACCAAGAACACCACAACAAAATGGAATTGCTGAAAGGAGAAACAAATCAATTTTTGATTGTGCAAGAACATTGATGATTGAGAAAAGCATTGCTCAAACTTTTTGGAGGGAAGTTGTCAATACTGGTGTCTACACATTAGATAGAGTACAATTGAAGAAGGACACAAAGAAGGCACCCTATGAGCTTTGGTATGGTCATACACTCAATGTAAGTTAGTTTGGAATCTTTGGTTGTCAATGTTATATTTTAAAGGATGATAGAAATGGAAAACTTGACTCCAAAAGTGATGAAGGTATCTTTCTAGGGTACTCAACCAAAAGCAAGGCTTATAAATGTCTTAACAAGTCATCTAACAAAATCATTGAAAGTGCAAATGTGAAAATAGATGAATTTGCAGAAAAGAATGATAAGGAAAGCAGAAAAGAAATAGAGGACTACAACAGGTTTGTTTATACAGAACCTAACACTCTATCCGAGCAATAGTGTATCACTCCTGAGCAACAGAATATTGCACCCAAGCATCAGGCCGCAATTACCAAAAATCATGAAAATCCTCAAGGTGATGTTTTGAACAATGGAGATCTGAACGAAGATCAAGAAGACGATCAGAATGATGAACAAAGGGATGAACCAAAACTTGCCAAGTATGTCAGAAGACATCATCCATAAAATCAAATCATAGGAGACAAGAAGGCTGGAACAAGAATAAGAAGTAAGTCACTGAACTCTAGATGTTTACTTTGTGATTTTGAGCCTAAATATGTTAATACTGCACTTGAGAATGAAGAATGGGTCAGTGCTATGAATGAATAAATAGAACAGTTTGAGAAGAACAATACATGGACACTAGTACCAAGAATAGATGACAAGAATTTCATTGATACCAAATGGAAATTTAGAAACAAGCTGAATGAGAATGGAGAAGACACAAGAAACAAAGCAAGGTTAGTATGCAAGGGATATGCACAAGAAGAAGGTATTGATTATGGAGAAACCTTTGCACCCATTGCTAGACTAGAAGGAGTTAGAATCTTACATGCTTATTCTGCATTTAAAGGATTCAAGGTATACCAAATGGATGTCAAATATGCATTCCTAAATGGAATACTGGAAGAAGAGGTATGCATTGAACAACTAGAAGGGTTTGTTAATCTAGACAAGAGAAACATGATATGTAGACTACATAAAGCCTTGTATGGATTAAAACAAGCACCTAGTGCCTGGTATGAAATACTTCACTCCTATTTCATTAACATAAAGTTTGTTAGAACAAGTGAAAATAGAATTTTGTACCTAAAAGAAGATACCGATGGTAATATTCTGATTGCTGAAATTTTTGTTGATGATATCATTTTTGGGGGAAATGAATTGCTATGCAAATCCTTTGCTAATGAAATGAGAAAAGAATTTGAAATGTCTATGTTTGGGGAGATCAAATTCTTTCTTGGTCTACATATTCTTCAACAAGATGCAGACATATATATCATTCAGTCCAAATACATCAAGGAAGTGATGAAGATATTCAAGATGGAAGATTCCAAACCAATTGGAACACCCATGGCTACCAGATGTAAGCTAACAAAAGAAGCCAAATAAAATGAGGTAAATCAGACCTTATATAGATCAATGATTGGAAAACTAATGAATGTTGTTCATACCACACCAGATATAGCACATGTAGTTGGAATAGTTGCAAGATTCTCTGCTAATCCCAAAGAATCACATATGACTACTATCAAGAGAATTATGAGATATCTAAAGAACACCAAGGATTATGGCTTATGGTATAAAAGAGAAGGAAAATTTGAGCTACAAGTCTATACAGATGTTGATTAGGCTGGAAACATTGATGACCGAAAGAGCACAACTGGAGGAGTATTCTTCATGGGTGACATACTTGTCACTTGTCACAATAGATCTGAAAATCTGCAAGTATAAGTTTTATATGTGAACAGATCATATTGTTTCAGTTTAACCATTGATTCAGAAAGTCTCTTAACCAAGTGAGATTTAAAGATCCTTTCTATATTGAGATACATCCCAAGGAGTATCAAAAAGTTTGATCATGAAGATAGCATGAGATGTCAGATACCTATTGACAGGCCAAGTGAGTTTTTGAGATGCCTAATATCAAGTGACAGGCTAAACTTTTAAATCCTCTAACAAGGTCACACCTAACAATGTGTTTGTAACCTTTAATGGGGTTGGCTCTTCACCGAGCTCACTTTAGAAGAGTGAAAATTTTGGGTTACCGGTCCCAAGTGGTTTTTCCCTTAATAGGGGTTCCACGTTAAAAATCCATGTGTCAATGTGTTTATGAGTCATTACTTTATTACTTTGCATTACACATAGCTAAACTGGATTGATCGGTATACTCTAGATAATTTACTCTCTTTCGATAAATTAACAGACTGCTATTCAGTAAACATATAGTATAAGGTTTAACAAAGCATTTTGAGCAGTAGTAATTTGATAATTGTATTTGAAGGCATTCATCTTATAGGACTAAAGATAACTATAGGCTTAATATTGTGGTACTAAGTTTTTGGGTTGATTATTGGAATATTTTTTAGGCCACTGATTCACCCCCCCCTCTCAGTTATTACTAACACTACAGCTCCTTCGAAAAACTCTAGGGATTTTACTAGACTCAAAGTGCAGATATTCAAACTAGCTCCCCCATCAATAATGACTCTTTTGACATGATGCTTATGTATCAAAACCTCTATATGCAATGGTAAATTTTGGGGATGGTTAATGGACATGTCATCTTGTTCGAAAAAAGAAAAGCAATGAGGTGCTATGTGATGACCCACCATATTTTGGAATTTATCCATGTCTAGGTTGTCAGGAATGGTAGTTTCAACAAGAGACTTTTCCAAAATCTCCTTGTGATTTGGTGAGAGTTTTAACAATTCAAGGATGGAGATCTAGGATGGCGTCGTTTGCAATTGATCCACAATATTGTATTTCCTTTGAGAAGAAGATGGTTGATTAGGGAAAGTAACCTTTGGGGTAGTTCCTTGTAAGGTTATCTTTGATGTTTCCCCCTAGTGATAACATTAGAGGTTTCTTTTGATTTTTGATCTTTTACAACGATAACATTGATAGTGTTTTCATGTCATGTCAAGGAATTGATTATGTTATCATAGCTATGTGCAAGATTAAGTTTGTTATTTCCTCCTTTATTGTTTTGATTTCTATTTGAAGATTCTCCCTTCTCATGGTTAAAGAAAGGGGTTTTTAAGGTTGTATGATCCTCATTGTTTTGAGGTCCTTCAACCTTGATTACACCATTATCGATAAAATCTTGGACCACGTGCTTCAATCTCATGCATTTGTTTGTCTTGCGCCCTCTATTTTGATGATACTCACAAATATGAGCACCGTTCCACCATGAGGGTTTAACTTGTGGTTTGTATGGTCTTGATTCAGGTAAGACAATAATCTTATTTGCGATGAGTGTTTTTAAGGAATTCTCAAGAGGTTCACCCAAGGGTGTGAACTTTATTTTTGGTGACGAGCTAAAGAATGGTTTTGGTTTGTTGGATTCTTGATTATTAGACAAATTGTTATTGTTATTAAATGGGATCTTTAGGGATTGGTTCATATTGTTTTCTTGATTAGATCCTCTCGTGAGATTGAAATGAATAGCTTTTAAGTGGTTAGCTTCAACCACTCCATCGTTAACCAAACCCTTGTTAGTATTCTTTATACAAAAATGATTGTTATTAGGAGGAGCTCGATTAGTGATGTTGGAATTATTTTGGGTATTAGGAAAATTCTTATTTTCCTTATATAGTTTGATTTCTCCACTTTTTAATAACACTTCCTTCGTGGTAACCCAATTTTCAATAACATTCTCAAAGGTACATGGACATTGCAATCTTAACCGATAGTTCATCTCCGTATATAGACTATTCATGAAAATATCCATCTTTTCCTTTTCGGGCACACTTTGAGGATATCGAACAAATATCGCCCTCCATCTTTGTAAGAAGACCAAAAATGCTTCTCCACCCATTTGTTTGGTATTTCATAGGTTAGTCATAGTGACCTCATGTTTGATATCATACGAATAATGGGTCATAAATTTTGAGGCCAACTCCTCAAATGTTTGAATACCCGATGGTAGCTTTTAGAGCCATTACATCACTAGTCCTCCATGACTTCTTGGAAATAGAAACATTAAACATGTGGTATCATGCATGAACTCCAAGGTCAATGCACAAAATTCCCTTAGGTGATATTGTGGATCAGATGCTCTCATACTTATCATATTTAGGAAATATTGCATTTGAAGGTAATGGTACCATAGTTAGGGTTTTATCAAAAGGAAACGTGCATATAGCTTCGATTGAGAATGGCTTTGGAGCCACTTTTCTCTTCATGCTATCCAATTGCATTTGGAAAATTTTAAATTGTTTATTCATAATTGCAAGTGGATTTTCATCTTCCTCATTCTTCTTTAGATTTGTCATATCATAATCATGGGGGAGTTTCACCCCTGCTTGTGCTAGGTCGAAAAAGTACTTTTCCCTATCTCTTTCCAAGATTTTCTCCATGACCTTCATAAATAAAGGACTTTGGGCTTCTTCTTTGATTCTTCTTCGGTGACCTCTTCCTCTTGAGGGTCCCTATCTCTTCCATCATTGACTTTATTCCCTCCATTGTTAGGATCATTACCTCCCCTATTATTTCTGTTGTTATTAGCATTGTTATTTCCACCATTTTGATTATTGTTATGGGAATTGGTGTCTTGATTAATGAGATTGATGAGGTTAAGATCTGTGAAACCATAAGGGAAAGCCATTGTGGTTGGTTCTACTTCCTCTTCAATTTCAAAAGATAGTTGTGAGGAAGCAAGTTTTTCACTTGGAAAGGGCATCCCTTGTCTGAGAAGAGTTTTGTGTTCTTGTAAGGTTGCCTTGGCATAATGAGAACTTTAAAAAAAAGGAATTAACATGAAAATGAATGTGTTTGAAAAATCCCTTTTGGATTAATCCTTTTTGCAATTTTTCTTGACACCTTAAATCTGAAGGGATTGAATCTTAGTGATGGACTGGACAGGGAGTACTCTGAAAAGGGTATCCAAATATAATCTTAAAATTTTCCAAAAACCCTATGAGATACCCACTATTTGAATGTCTCAGTCTGTACGTGTGAGTTTAGAGCTGGCACACGCTACTTTACTTGGTTTTACATGCTCACTGGAAAAATGCTACGCACTAGTTGGTTGTTTAGGCGTGCTACTTGATAGCTAGTAAGCGTTAAAACAAGTTTATACGCGTTACTTCTTGGTTTATAAGCGGTAACATTCTTTGCACACACATTATTTCTTTGTTCAGAGGCAATACATGTCTATTTACAGGCACCACTTAACAGTTGAAATGCGCTACTTCTCTATTTGTACGCACTAAAAGATCTCCGGAACAAGAATGTGTCACTATTTTGGATCACTGTTTGATTGATTTTTAAAAGTTTTAAAGTGTGATCAGATCTGGATGAATGTTTCCTTTTTGTAATACAAATCATCAACCATTGCACACACAACAACAAACTTTGTTTTAACCCCTAAATCTACAAATAAAATGTATGTTCTCGATCGTTTCCACGGGTTTTGAACAAAAAAGTCTTCCAAGCAAGCTACCTATAGACAAAATTGGCTTGTAAAATGGCTCTATAAGGTAGTCAACTAAATTACTTGAGTATTTTATTGTGATTTCCACACGAAAATATTAAATGAATCATACAAGGGCTACATAGTCACGATATGCAATTTAGGCTATTAACCCTACGAGTCTAGGCATTTGATTGTCGCCCTCTAAGTTTTTCAACTTAATGAGGTTTTTTTGGAAAGTGGGTGGAATAGATTAATGTAATTTTAATTCTGACTTTTGCTTCATTCCCTCTCACCGTCCTCTAAAAGGCAAATCTTGGGAGGCGGGCCCACTAAAGATCTAGCATATTCATCATAAAACAAGAAATCAAAATGGCCAAATAGGTCAAGGAGTTTGATTTACCCGTAAGGGTAAAGAGCATATCCCTACTATTTTCCACTTCCAAACACAACAAGCAATGTTTATTTCCACTTCTTAATCTAAGGGATTTTAAGTGTGTTTGGATTTTTGATTCACTCAAAGAGTGAAGAGCATAGACCTAACACTTCACTCCCACAAGCACGAAGGTTCAATTTAGTGTTTTTCATTTCCAAACTTTCTTTCTATTGTCAAAATCGACATGTTTGGCATTTTGATCAACTTTAAAAGTTGAGAGCATAGGCCTAATGTCTCTTTTGACAAACAATAATAGGTTACAAATTAGCTAGATTTGGAACTTTGAGAGTCACAATTTAAGAAAAATACAAAAGGATTCTTGATCTCACCTTTTTCGAAGCTATCTTAGGCTAGACGCTTTTTTGATTGTTTTTTTTGCCTTTTGATTTTACTCACCTAGTGGCGATCGTTCCAGATCCTTTGAATCCTCTCTTCCAAGAAGTTAGTCCAACACAACTCAAACAAAATGAGGAAAATCCAAATCCAAAAGGCAACGTTCAAATTCACCTAAATTTAATGCTATTTTAAAGTTTTATAGGTGAATAGATTCAATTTAATGAAATATACTTGGATTTGTGAGCCTTTACAATTTTGACATAATGATCATAAATCTTTACATCTTAATTTAAAGTTTCCAAAATATTTACATTATGGATTTTTTTATCACACTTTAACAACCTTTTGATCTCTCTATCCTCTTTGTGAATCTGAAGTGCGGGCTTCTTCACCTTCCTATGCTTTGAAATCTGCAAATTGGCAAATGATTTTCATTAACTTCCTGGCTTTTAACAATTTGCAAAAATTTCAAACATAGTAGCACGCGCTATTTAAAAAGTGATAGAGAACTGCTTTAATACTATCTACACGTTACTTTAATTAATTCTAAGTGCGGCTTAAAAGTTACAGAGCGCTACTTAATAGTTGAAAAACATTAAAACATAATATAATACGTTTAAAGATAAAAAAGTAAGTGTTAGAAAACTCCTGCTATGCGTCACTTTGCCATGAAAATGCGTCAAACTTCAGATGTTACGCACTGCTTTGTTGTTAGAGGCATTGAGAGAATGTTATATAGGAGACAAAAGAGTTTTTAAACGCGTTGCTTCACTGTGTAAAGGTGTCAATATTTAGTTGTACCATGTCACTTTGGTGTCTGATGCGTTGAGAGAATATAAGACAGAAGATAGAAGAGTTTTTCCATGCACTGCTTCGCTGTGTAAAGACATCGATCTTTACCTCCCTATGCATCACTTTACTTGCAAATCTTAAATTCCTTCAAACAACACACTCAAACACACCAAAAATTCATGAGATTGTGAGAAATGAGGCTTAAAGCCCCACAATGGGCGCCATTTGTGTATATAAAAACCATACCTTCATGAAATTAGTATTGTTACTATCAATTCAACTTTGAAATACATCAATTTAAACTAAATGAATTGAAATGAACAATGAGCATCTCATGGCTCTCTATCTAGGAAAGATAAAAGCATACTCTCAGCTTAAGCATCCATTAATGACCGTCCTAGTAATGAGTAATTGAAGCTATTTGATGTGATTTAACCCTATTTAGCTCAAATTATCCTAATATGCTTCAAGATTCATCACTAATTACAATGCAAACTTAACAAAAATGCTATGAATCTCAAGCTCAAATGCCTATAGTGATGATGCTTTGCTCATGAATGTGTGTTCTTTTTTTTTTTTCTTTTGCTCTCAAAATGGCCTCTATTTAAAGGATTTCCCAAGGGTAGGGGATAGAGTTTATTTAACCTTGATTAGGGTTGGGTTGAGTTGATTGTCTCAAAGGTTGGGACAATTTAAATGATGGTTTCAAATAAGGAGACAAAATGAGTGGCCAAGATGCAATTGAAGATGTGTGATGGAGAATCACTTTGGCCTTGATCCATGTGAGCTCATTCCTTAATTCCCATTGGTTGAATTGCTTTTATCCCATGTGATGGATGAGAAATATTAGGAATTAACTAAATGATTTAATTGAATTGTTTTAGCCATGTGCACCCTTAAAAGGGTTGGAATTAATTTGTTTTAACTATACAACTAATTGATTCAAATCAATTGTATAATTAATTTGATCTTTTGATTTAATTGATCCAAGGCTTTGATTATTCAATTAATTTCTGATTTTCGCTTGATTGCTCACTTTGCTCTTTACTTGATTTTGCCTGACCAAATTTAGGTGTCTACAAGATTAAACTTGTGAAAACCATAAAATTTAGACATTTTAAAAATTGTTGAAGATCAATAAATAAAATTATCTATGAAATTGTCAATGGGTCCTTGATCTACTAGTGAAATTGAAAGGTTCTTAAAGAGACTCTAGAAGTCAAGTCTTTTTGAGTGTAAGACTTTAACATCATAAAGATGAGGCTAGAACCACACCTTGAACAAGTTTTAACAAATAAATACCCCATATTAAATAACTACACATCAATAGATTTGTATGAGACCCTACATAAAAAATATCCATAAAATTTCTTTTCTAAGATAAAGTGCTTAATATGAAACATAAATAATCAATCATGGAACACAATGAGTCATAGAGGAGTTACGTAGCAATGACAACATTGTTATAAGCTTCAAAAAGTGACTTATTCCCATGTGTGGGTCACAATTTAATCCCTGGAAATTTGATTAGACCAGGGTGATTTCTCCATCCATGCATGCCCAAGGTAAAACAAATTGATAAGTGCGAAGCTAACGTAACATTCCATATTAAAGCATGCCATTTGGTATATTGGCAAAGCATATAGAACTGATTTAAGCATAGTTACCCTACCTGCTGCGGACAAGCACTTGCCTTTCTAGAATTCAACTCGCTTTTCCACCTTTTCCATTACATTGTCCCATAGACCTGTAAATTTCTTTCCTTTGACAATTGGGAGCCCTAAATATTTACTCGAGAGTTTTCCTTTCTTAAAATTTAGAATATTAGCAATCTCATCTTCTAAGTTGGCATTGTGTTGAACAAGGAGATACCTGATTTTCCTTATTAATAAGTTTCCCAAAGGCTTCCAAATAAGCTCCTAATATTTTTTTAATGTTCCTAGCCTCTTATATTTCTTCTCTCCTATATAACATGGTATCATCCACAAGTTGCTAGTGAGTTTTTGCATCTAATTCAGTTGTGATTTTAATACCTTTCACCAACCCTTATTACTTTGCTTTTGTTAAAGACCTGCCTAAAACTTTAGCCATGATCATAAACAAAAATGGGGATAGTAGGTCCCCTTGATGAATTACTCTTGAAATTTCAAAGAATCCCTCTGAGGAGCCATTAACTTATACTAAAATCCTAGGAGTGGAGATACATTCGAAGACTGAAATCCTGGGAGTGGAGATACCTTATTACATTGTACTGAATGTATAGCCTCTTGAGCTATTATAACACTATCCAAGATTGATCTCCTGTGTACAAAGATTTTTTTTTTCTTCCGATATAATCTTTGATAACAAATCCTTAAGCTTGTTTGCCATAGTCTTGGTTAATAGTTCATAGATAGCATTACATAGAGATATCGGTCTAAAATCATCCCAGTTTTCTGCTTTCTCCTTTTTTGGAATTAAAGCTAAAAAGGTATTATTGAACTCCCTTAAAATTTTCCTTGAATTTCTGATGCTTTCTAGAACTTTTGTTACTTCCTCCCCTAAGAAACTCCAACATTCCCGATAAAAAAATAATGGAAAACCATTTGGCCCATGGGCTTTATCTGGATGGAGTTGGTATAAGGACTTCTCTATTCCCTCCTTTGTGAACTTATCGTTAAGTCTCTTGTTATGCTCTCTAGAAATCAGAGAGGGAATATTTTCCAAAATTTTCTCCTGGGGCTCCCATTTTGAACCTTTGATGTTATTCAAAAGGTTCTCGAAGAAGTAAACTACTTCTGTAGCAATATCCTCTAGATTTTCTAACATAGTTCTATCATATTTTATAATTTCTAGAATCCTGTTTAACATTACGTCTAATCTTAGTGCTATTATGAAAGAATTTAGTATTCTTATCTCTCTCTACTAACTATACCTCTCTGGACTTCTGCCTCTAGTGTATTTCTTCCTTTGCCAAAATATTTTCATTCTTAAAAAGCAACTCATTTTCTTTCAAATAGCTTTCCTTGTTCATCCCCTCCTTGACAACTTTCTCATTTAATTCCTCCAATTCTTTTTCTACTGATATTTTTGCTTTAAATATGTTTCTAAATTGTTCATTGTTCCACTATTTCAACCTTCTTTTTATTCCCTTCAATTTCTCCATAAATACTTAAGCTCTCGACCCTTCAAAGGTCTCTCCTTTCCACCAATTACTAATCAAATCCACCTGTTTCCCATCTCTAAACTAGGTCTTCTCAAATTTGAATGGACACCTATATGGTTTACTATTTTATCTGATGTGAAGAGTTATTGGGAAGTGGTCCGACCCTGAGGTTGGAAGGATTAAGGATTCAAGATCAGTGTTGAAGTTTAACAGATTGCCTCTAAAGAAAAACCTATCTAATTTTTCAGTTATATTAGTAAAAACCAACCTATGGTTGGTCCATGTAAAAATCTCATTACCTGTCTTAATATCCATGAGTTCGTTCTTATCCACCCATCCCTTGAACTCTTCCATAGTTTGGGAGGTCCTCTCTAGACCACCTGATTTCTTATGTCGATGCAATATAGCATTAAAATATCTGCCAATTACAAAAGGTTTGATTTGGGAGGGATTCAAATATGTCTCTCCATAAATCTATTTTCTCTTGTAGGGAGGTACGACTATAAATGTTGACTTTATTAAAGTATAAGTTGTTACTAATGGTCTTCACCTTGCCCCATATCCAGAATCTGCCACCTCCCATTTGTTCAAATGATACCTTTAAAGGATTCCATATTACCCCCAAGTCTGTAGTTTCTCCTATGGCAGGTTCTCCTACTACATACCAGATTCCTAGTTTCTGCTTGAGCTTCTCTAAATCTACCCCACCTAGCTTAGTCTTTTGTAGTAGGATTATTTCAGCCTTGAAAGCACCTAAAGAGCGCTTAAATAAGCATTATTTGTTAGGGGCATTTAATCCCCCAACATTCCAAGTGATAACCTTCATTGCACCGTGGGAAGGTACTTCCCCTTCCCTGCATAAAGTGAAGTGATCTTTACCTGGCCTACTGCCATTGCATCCTTCATTCTGATCTCATTTAAGGCTTCCTTCCCCTCCTCTTGAGATCCTTGACACAATCTGCTTGATCTTTCCCTTTCTCCTCAATAGTAATTCCTAAAATCTCTTCTCTCTTCCCTAAATCCATCTTACCATCTTCCTCTCTAACCACCCTATCCTCCTCTACTTCCTCATCATTAAGAGCACTGATCATTCTTCTAAGTATTTCTTGGCTATGCTCCAAAGCTACCTCGCCTTCCGAGATAAGATCCAAACTTTGCTTCTTTTAGTTGCACTATCATCTCAAAAAGGGGCAAAGCGTGGAAACCTAAAAATCACTTAGGGCCCGTTTGGTGCCAGGCATTAACCTGGAATTAGCATTAGTTAATGTTAGAATAATTTAATTCTCTGTTTGTGGCATTTTTTGAATTCTCGAATTAGAAAACTAATCCCCATTTTGGGGCTAATGCTTGCATTAGTTAATTCTAAACAAAGCTGGAATTCATTTCTTATTCGAGAATAAGCTATTTATGGATTCAAATTTATTTTATTTTATTAATTTTTTTTTTAAATTTTTATTTTTTTAATCTTTTTTTTGGTAATGTGGGTATGTATATATATACACATGTGTGTATATATGCATGTGTATATACACACATGTGTATATATACACATGTGTGTGTATATACACACATGTATATATA
>MU227994.1:1554076-1564295 GCA_018584345.1 Thuja plicata | reverse complement strand
ATGTGTGTGTATACACACATGTGTGTGTATACACACATGTGTGTGTATACACACATGTATATGTGTACGTGTATGTATATGTGTATATGTGTACACAAGTTAAAAATACATATTGTTCAAATTAATTAAAAAAAGGAAAAATAATCCTTATTCCAATTCCACAATATGGGATCCAAACGTAGAATAGCTTATTCCAGCTTTCATTTTCAGGATTAATTAATTTGAGAATAGGTCCTTATTCTAGAATAGGCCTATTCTGGATAAGTTAATGCCATGCACCAAACGGGCCCTTAGGTCTTTATTATTTCCTAGATTTGATTAATTCATTATGAGGTCTTGATCCTATTCTATATCTTAATTATTCTTAATTTCAGATCCATTTTCTCCTAATTCCTAGCCCATTTTCCTAAGTCCCAATCCACGTATCATGTCCCCTTCCACATAAATTTAATGAATAAAATTAATTAAAATCCCCCATATAACAATCCAAAAAAGAATAAAATATTTAAAATATTTCTTTTATCTTGTACTAGTCATCTCATAACTATCTCTCAAAATTTAATTTCAAATTAAATAATTCTTAGCTATTATCCACCATCTATCTCTTAACTACTAACCAACTTGATCTAAGACACCCATCTTTCATCAAACCTTCACCATTGATCTCCCTCATTAGAAACCTATAAATCCACCATCTATGAACCATTTGAGATCTTGATTTCATGTATCATTATTCTATATTTTTGAAATCAATCACGTTCAATAGTACAATGTCATGCTGCTAGTTTGAGCAACCACATCATTGAACAAAATCCAACCACATAATACAACATAATTTGATTGGATAAAATGCATTGTTATAATTTATTATTTGTCAATTTTTATGCTTAAATAAAGGTTATATTAAATGATAAATAAAATTTTAATATTTATTTTTTAAACTTTGTTTTTGTTCACATATCTAGGTACATGTGATTATCTTAAAATAACTTACAAGAAGTGTTATTTATAGATTTTTAGGATGGTTGATCATATTTAGAAATTAATGGTTGATATTGGTTGCAAAATTTACATCATGATAGACTTTTAAGAGAGCTTTGTGACAAATATATTTAGCCAATTGGATTTCTTTTGAAAATAAGAGACGGTGATGATAAGAAAAAGACTTTTTTGGAAGATGAAAATGTAATAATGTAATTTTCTGGGAGTTATTTGAAGGGCTTATATTTTCTAAATTGAACGCATGGACAATATTTGATGAAAGGATTTTATGAAGAATTATGGAACATAGAGCATGTATATATATGATATGTCCTAGCTTTGACTTGCTTAAGGATGTTTTATGATTGTGCAAGTAGGTTTATTAGTTAACTAACCAGTTTTAGTCAACCAATGATTAAAAGAGAGTTTACAAATTAAATAAATAGGTTGTATTTATTTGATTTTTAGAAGATAGGGATATGAAGGATGAACTTAGTTAAACAAATGATTGAAATCTAATTACTTAGTCACGAGAAGATGGGTAGAAAGGTTAATTAAATAGTTAATTTTATATAAGTAATGTTCGAAGGAGATAAAACTAGATCAATCTAATGTAAACTTAGATTAAACTTGTGAAAATTAGTAAACTTAAATATTTTAAAAATTGTTGAAGATTAATAAATAGAATTATCTATGATATTGTCAATGGGTCCTTGAAATTGAAAGATTCTTAACGAGTCTTAAGAGTAAAGTCTTAGTGAGTGTAAGACTTTAACATTATAAAGATGAGAATCATACCTTAACAAATTTTAATAAATATGTACCAAAAATATCCACAATTTTTTTTTTCCAAGATAATATGAAACATAAAAATTCAATCGGGAACAAAATGAGTCACTAAGTAGTTACGTAGCCATGACAACCTTGTTATAAGCTTAAAAAGTGACTTATTCCCATGTGTGGGTCAAAATTTAAGGCCTTGAAATTTGATTAGCGATAAAACAAATCCATCCATTCATCCATCCACGCATGCCCAACAAGGTAAAACAAATCGATAAGCACGAAGCTAACGTAACATTCCATATTAAACATTAATAAAAAGAAGAAATCTTACTCGTTGACACGTGACAGATAGTGAGAATCTTTGAAGTGGGCATTCATTAACTTGTGAGATTGTGCCACGGGAATGATGGCAACCACAACATTACCTAAAAAGCTTTGATACACAGAGAATTTCATGCATTTATCCCATATAATTTATACTGTAATTTGTCCCCTTCCAACCTTGCCACCTGCAATGTCCCAAATTGCATGGCCCATCAAAAACCCACTCCCACAATGACGTCACTATCTCAATAAAGAAAACCTTTTTTTTTTTTTGGGACAAATTGATGTATAACTAGGCTATCACTCGTCCTGATGCACTTTCCATTTTGATATGCAATAAAAAAGAAATTCACCGCGAAAAGAATTAGTGGAAAAGTGGCCGTCGCGGAAAAGGCTTTCGGAGTTCTATTAAGTTGTCATTCAACGGTTCTTGAAGTAAATATAGGCATCATTCATTGTCCCCAATGAAGGCTCTATGGTTGCTGAAAGATCGCACTGAAATTCTCGCATTCCTAGAAGGAGACCACCCTTCAGTTGCAGCCGTTACCGATCTTTGAACAGCGCAGAAAGCTCAGATTTTTCTATGTTTTAAGCACACAGTAAGTTCAATTCTCGACTTTACAAGTGCTTTAATCAAATTCTTTCTGTTGGCTTTTGGGATTCACGGTGAAAGGTACAGGGATGAATTCAATTCGGTGTTCTAAGCTTTCATGGATTGTTTTCTGTTACTGTTCTTTTTGGGTTGTCTTTTAGTTGGTAATGTTTGGGTTGGATGCAATTTAGTTTTCTGTGTCTTGACAGGGTATGTGGTTGAGTAGGCCCGTTTGGATTCTTAGTGTATGTTTCAGGAGAGATGAATTTTATGCTTTGAAAAGACTGCTATGTTTGGGGATATCAAAATTAGGATACCCTTATACCTAAAGTACTTTGAATTCGAAGATTGTTATGTGCATAATTTGATTCTGCCGGTGGGCCATGCATGTTTCTTGTGATAGTTGGGAGCAATTAGGACGACTTTATTGAATCTGGGGCAGCTTAGAGAAAGGGCTCAAAGTTTAACCCATCCTTATCAGAACTCCTCAGGTCAAAGCTTGGGTGTGGAGAAGTCCTTTGGCAGGCTGTAGGAGATCTGGTGATTGCCCTTGATAACATTCCGAACCATCCCTGTAAAATCCCAATAGTTTGAACTTCGGAATTGGGAAAAGCCCTCTTGCCCCACTTGAGAACTTATGCTTGATGTCAAGTATGTAAGTGTTCTGCATTAATGGCAGTTTGTAAGTGCTTTAATTCAGTCGCACTTTTAGTACATTGCTGCAAAATTCAATTCATTACAATTGCATTTTGGAGTTGGTGGAAATTTCTTTACTGCTCAAGCATTCGTATGTAAATGCATTTTTTGAGTTTCTCTTCTCGGTATACACCTTAGGGAGAGAAAAGGGAACACGGGTAGAGAAAGCTTTAAAGATGTGCTGTTTACAGTAGTTTTAGATGTATATTTTACATGCAAGTGAATTGAAACCACTTTTTCGTTATTACTTATTCATCATTGGACAAACTTATTTGATATAAGTTTTACAAATATACATTGACTGCTTCATTCAGCAAAGTGTTATCCCTGCCATGTTATGATTGAAGAGTTTTTTTTATATAGGCAGCTTCAGAAGAGTTGCTGGGAAAGCAGCTTTGGTGTGCCAAGATATTTCTTCTTGTTTTGTTTGTCATTATTGTGGCCTTTATGGTTTTATGTCTAAAAATTTTATGGCTCCTGTTTTGGGTTATGTGGTTGTCATAAATTCTTAGGTCTTAAGGTCTGTTTTGAGCAATTGTCTGCATGATATGTATATCTATCTAGCCCTAGTGATTCTGGCATTTCCGGTTTAATGGCATATTGTCATGAAATTGTTACTTTAGGATTTATAGTATTCTACCAAAGTACAGTGAAAATCTATTGAAAGGTAACTATAGAAGCAAAATGTGTATTAGAATCAATGTATCTATAGAATAGTTGAGGATAATTGGTTGCAACTTGCATCATCTTCAAAAGCATAGTGCAACAAGCTGTATTTTATTAGCCTTTATTGATCTTTTTCCTTCTTGCACTTAACGTATAGATTCACATTTGTGCTCGTAGAAGTAATTGTTCTGGCATTCATAATGATGCAACTTTCTTTAACAGTCAAAACTTGCATTTCAATATGGTATCAGAAAAAATCAGTGCATTCAATCTGCTAATTTTACGGCAGACTGGAGTTTAAGGCTCATATTTTTTGCTCTTGTTTTGTCTTTTTTAGAGATTGTTCATATCTCTCTGATCTCAATAGAATGCCTCCACAATTCTAGAAATACTCTTATACTACGAGACATTATTCTATACTGATATTATCTCAGTGTATTCTTCTAGTTCTCAAACCATTTTCATTTTGGTAACCCATTACAAGTTGGAGCCATTATTGGATGTCTTCATACTATATTCATGTTGAACATTTTCTCATGTTAAAATTTAACAGTCTGATGAGATGGTCTTATTCATTACTGTTCCTCCTTTTGTTGGATTTGAAATTATAAAAGTAGTTTTAAAAGTTCTTGATGGAGCTATTGTCATTGTTTCTTTCTTTCAATGGGCAAAATGTTTTTTTATTAAAAACGGAGCTTTGTAAAAAAATTACAAATTACGGTGTTCAAAAAAGAACTCAATGGTCCAAAGATTCAAATGCCTAAGAGATATGATCAAAATTGTGGTCAACTTGACCTCACTTTTTAGAGGAACATTTTGAATGTGAAATGTTAACACATTTAAAGCTTTAATAACAATTGGGTTGGAAGGGCACACTGTTAAATTGAGCTAAATGAAGCGTGATTTCATTCGGATGCTACTGTGTCAGCTTACAAGGCATCAAAAACCCATATGGGCAGGAATATCAAAATTAAAGCTTGCTTTTCATTGGAAAAACTGATATGGCACCGGATCAAATTCCCATAGGAGGTTTCACTTTTCTTTTTCTGATATTTGTAATTTTCTGCTGGTCGCTTAACCTGCATGCCTTTTCATGACCGGCAAGTAAATTGTGTAGTATTTATTTTCCACCGAGGAACCATCCAGACTTCATTGATTGCTTTTTAAATAAAAATGTGACTTGGAAATAAGTTACATTTTCGAAGAGGGAGGCCTGTTCAAAAAGGATCACCACAGGGACCCGACCTTATAATGCAATTGCATTCTCTGCTCCATTGCTGTTTTCGTTTCTGTATTCTTGATCTATCCATTAGGCCAGTCTGGTTGTTTTTTTGCATCTAGTTTTGGTGTAGCAGCTATTTTACACCAGCAGATGGATTGTGGCCCCATCTTATCACTCTTAAATTTTCAAAGCTCAAAGATGTCTTGGACATTAAAATTTGCACTTTTAATTTTGTAAAAATATAGCAACCTTCATGCAGTAGATTGCTTCTCTTATAACATTAGAGTGAGTTTACTCTCAATGTGTTGATGACAGATGGAAGTCCACAAGGATGCATTACAAAGCAAATTAGCTTTGTACTGATGTAAATGTGAATCTGTAAATTTGTGGCACAGGGTAGTGTTGGTGTGTGTTTTATAACACAGACAACACAGAATAAAATACCGAGGGGGTACTCCATCCTGTCTTGAACAAAGTCTCCAATGGTCTAAACAAATGAACTATGTGATCACAAAGGTTGACTCCAAGGTTCCAAATGTGTGTGGTTTTGCTGTTCAGGACAGACTCTCATTGTAGGATGATTTGCTGAAAACCTCCAAGGGGACTTGCGTGGTTATTCAAGATTTCATTTTCAACTTTTGAATTTCCTTTTTTTTTTTGGATTTTCTGGTTTTAACACTTACCAAGATTTCTAAAACAAAGTGCAAAAGAGGAGGGTTTGAGAAGATAATTCTAACCCTAAACTAATTCTAGGAACTAATTGTATGAAATTTGGAGACAAGATTGCAAAAAATGGAATCTGAAACCTATCCTTGCTTCGCCAAATTCTACATCTCCACAAGAATGGTGCAATCTTCGAAGGTATTGTAAGGATTATTACATCACAGATATTCACAAACATTTGAACAATGAATACAGTAATTGAAGTTTAAGTTTTTCTATAGCAAGCTCAGACTAACTTTGCACAATAGTTGAAAATCGTCCAACTATCAAAAGTATGAATGTGTTGATTCCACAATGAACATTCTCATCAAATCCTTTATTCACTTTAACAACTTTAAAGAAAATCTACTCTAAGTGAGACAAGAAACCATACAACTTGTAAAAGATATTAAATTCACCAACAATTGAACAATGACTTAACTTAAGAAGTGTTTTCTGCAACAATTTATCCGAATCTCTCTTTACAAATGAGAGGAGTGGGGTAACTTTATATAGGACTTCAAATACAAATGAAGAGCCAAGATCAATTTAAGATTGACGACGAAGATTTAGACAACTATACCCTAATTAGGGTTTACAATGATTATCCAGTGAGAATCAATGAAAAATGAACAACTTAGATGGAGCTTATCCTTTCCTTGGCAGCATATTTGATGAACCTGGATACCACATGCATGAAATTAGTTGATTGGTGGAGACAAGTGGTTGCCACCTCAGCATGATTATATGTTTGAATGAAGTTAGCTTTGAACAATTCTTCTTCAATTTTGGGAGTTTGGGATTTTGGAAAAACATTCTCAAATTGTGTCATCTTCTCCCTTGAACCTCCTTGAACTCAGAGTTTTCTCCCTTTTTAATGCTCTTCTTCGATCCAAGATTTTGGACTTCTTGGTGTTAACTTTGAAATTTGGAAGATGTCTTTGAAATCTTCCATTGTCCATCCATTCTTGTTCTTTGGTTGTGATGAAGTCCTTGGTTGTGTATGTTTTCCTCATTTGTGAATATCATCTTTCGTTATACCATTTGAATTCCTTCCTTTGATCTTGATCTTGGAAATCCAGGGTTGTAGCATCTTTGTCATCTTTGTCTGCCCTTGATTGCTCACTTTGCATCAGACCTGCAAAACAACATTGAGAAAATTGTCAGTAACTCATTAAAATGACTTCGCCAATCTTACCTTTAATCTGGAAATGGCCTTATGAATTTTGGAAATGATGAAGTCATGTCCTCAAAAATGCACTTTCAGGTCTGATTTTTAGGAAATTTCCAATACTTAGGCAATTTTCACCATTGCTCCCTTAGTGATTTCACCCTCTAAAAATCTTCTCTCTCCAAAATTCACACCTCTCTAGAAACTTATACCTCTTCTTTTCTATGCATAAACTTAACATTTTCCCTTTGAAACTTGGCCTTTTCCTCTTTCCTACTTGGAATTTTCTCTGGATACTTGATGATTTCAACCTCAAATGGCTTTAGAGTCTTAGACTTCTCAATTTTTGAACTTTTCTCTGGCTCCAGAGAGTGCATTTCATCTCTTGGTTTGCCTTCTTCACCTAGGTTGTCAACATTTAGCCAATTTTTCAAGTCATCCTAAGCTGGGAGGACTTTGCTTGTGCTTGTGGTTTTCCAACAACTTTCCTTGTTTGAATTAGGAATTTTCACAACTTCAGGAATTTTCCACAACTTTCCGGATTTTTCATGTGGATTTGAGAAATTCCTTCACTGTATTTTTATCATTGTATTGACATCTACCTTATTGAATCTGCCCTGATTCTGATTTGCAGATTGAAATTCTGAATTTGGAATGAAAAAATCTTAAGTCTGCAAGAAATCGTCTTGAATCTGCAATCAGATTAGAAAACCCTTAAAATCCTTCGAGAAAATAGTCTGAAAATCACCTTCAAACTTGAGAGAAATTAGAATTTCAACTGAAAACTCTTCTAAAATCCTTGGTCTGTGCTAAGGACTGATGAAATTCAGTCTGAAAATTGTTCAAAATATTCACTCTACTTCTGAGATCAGAGGAATAATGCTAACTCCAGAGCTGTGTTTTCTTGTTTGTGAAGAATGAAATGGCAAGCTTATGTATTTATAAGCATTGTGAATGCCAAGAAGAGATCGATTTGCTTGTTTTATTGCTTCCTTTCTGATTTTTTTTCTTTTTCCTTCATGGTCAATCCCTCTTGAAAAAAAAAACACTTTTCTTTTTTCTTGATTTGATAAATCCCCTTGCTTTCTTCTAAAACTCCTTGAAAAAAATCTGCTTTGCTTAATTCTAGAGCTTCTTGAAAAAAAAACTGCTTTAAAGTACTTTGTTTCTATATTCCTTATTTTTTTTCAAATCCATGTTTGGTTTGCTTTCTTGCCTTAAGTCGATCTCTTTATCTTTGCTTTCTTTTGATTTGTTTTACACTTAGGCAAATTTTTGAAAATACACAAGCTTGGTGGACTTGATAGGGAGTAAGGGATTTTCTAAACATTTATCAATTTTCAAAGCCTCTTAGGCTAGGCAGACTTTACATGCATTTGAGGAATTTTCCATACTTAGCAATTTTCGTAGCTCTCATAGCTGGTCGGACTTCATGTGAATTTGTGAAATTTGTCTCAAGTCCCACCTTGATCTGACTTCATATGATGTTCGGGATTTCTCATGTTGGAGAAGTTGGACTTTGCACCTTGTCAAGGAATTTCACATCTTGAAGCAGACTTTGTTGAGGATTGAGGATTTTATTCATTTCCAAGTCAGACTTCTCATGCCTTTAGGAATTCCTTCCTTCCTCCTTGATCAAACTTGGCATGGGTTTGAGGATTTTCCTTATGGGAGAGGGCGGATGTCATGTGCAATCTAGGAATTTCCAAATTCACGAGGTGGCGTTTAGGTTGATTCATGGAATTTCAAGCATAAATATATTTTATATAAATACTGTTAGGATGTTTGAGAGTGGTTTCAAATCTCGAGGAGTTATAATGGACATTATAGGTTTTGGAAGATCCTAAAATTTTTTATGCTCAGCCAACTTTCAGTAATCAGTATGCTTCCATCAGTGTTCATTTCCACAGCTTTCTTAAAAATTTGATACTAGAACAAGGATTTTCCAAGAATTTTCACAATTTTGAATGCTTTTGCTCATTTTGAAATCCGAAAATTTTCACCACTTTTCATGTTTTTTCATGAAATCCTAGACGAATTTGGTGTTGAAAACAGAATTTTACAATTGGGTGATTTCTCACTTTTCTTAGTTGCAAACGTAACCTTGGGCCTTCCTAAAATAGGAACTATAAATAGAAATTAAAAAAAAGCAAAAAAGTAGGCAAAAAAAGCAAAACCCGATTGGTCTAAAAGTGCCAAAAATGAAACTTTCGAAAAAGCAAAAAAGCAGAAAAAATAAATTTCCTAAAAAGTAGTTGTCAGATTTGACCTCAAGCAATGTCGATCTTCGTCCCTTGGCCCTTTTGAACAGCTCTGTGGCATTAGAATATTCAATATTCATTTGGTCATGCTTTTTAACTTTTACATTTTAATGACACTCCTGAACTTGGCAAAACTCTAAACTTTGATTGAACTCCTAAACTTTGCACTGACAAGAGACCGAAAACTGAAACTGAAACACTTAAACAAAACCCTAAAAAGCGAAAAACTGGGGGTTCCCATTTGCAATGGGGCGATGTGTACTGTTAAGTTTAGATAAGAATATGTGACTTTTAATTTTTCTTATATAACCTCAATATATGAGATATATATAATCACAATATATATATTATTACTGATATAATAATAGATATATATAAATATGTTAATATTGATTAACTGCAGATTGAATAAATAAGACTCGCATTGTTTGTTATATATGCTTGTCTTCAATCAACCAGCAATTTAGTATAAATATAGGAGATATAATAATATAGAGGCATGTCTCCTTGAGGAGACATGACTCTATATAATTATGTCTCTTCAACATACAAATTAGAATCCGATAATGTTTAATGTTTAATTGGTATTAACCATATATTAAACATTGCTAACAGTCCGCACAGTCCATTATGTACGCTTCACACATAATATTATTATGTGCTTTGCACATAATATTATTATGTACGCAGCACTTACTCCTTTGAAAACCGATACAATTCGGTGTTAAACAAATTTTTAATAAAAACAATATGAATCGATATTCATAACAACCGATATCAATCGGTATTAATAAATTAATACATTGTATTGACCGATACTC